>WSYH01008199.1:0-22824 GCA_036426205.1 Ascaphus truei
TTACATGGTTGTTGATGGCTAGGAGGTTGGAATATATAGTTGATGACCTTGCAGACGTTAGCTGGATTTGATGTATTCTGGTGAAGCTTGTCAGAGTAATATTGTACTTCTTCTTGTCTTGTTTGCCTTGTGCATGTATTCCACAGGTATCTGTGGCTATTAAGATCCTTGCTAGTGCCAGTTACTTTGTAGCTTTTCCACAAGGAATCCCTAAGATGGTAGTGTGATATAAGGTCGGTTGTAACCCACGTATGTTGTTCCAGGTAATGAGAAAAACATAATTATTAATGAATAGAGGAAGGGATAACATGATACTACACAAAGTATCAGAGAAAGGCTTCTGCAGAATATGGGGGAAGGAAGTGGCACTGCTTTGAAAAAACAAGGGGAGAGAGGAGGCTTGGAGACAGCACTGCACACTGTATTTGAGTAATGGACAAGAAAGTAGGCTCATAAGGGTTTAAAACAAAAAAAATGTCCACGTGCACCAAATGTGTGATTATTGAAAATGTGAGGTGATGGTCAATAAAGACCTAAAAAGTGAATGGTATGATATAAATATACAGTGACCAGAGGAACTTTATAGTCACAAGTAAACAGTGCAAAAAATTAAAATGTTGAGGTGAGATACAGCAAAAAAAACACCACTTACAATGTTATAAACGTCCCTTTGAGAAGGAGGGTCTGCTGCTATGCCGGTTATGGAGATGCCAGGACATTACAACTGAATAGAAAAAGAAAGCGCAAGACCCTCATAGTGTAGTACTGTAGTGCCGACGGTTATACTAAAACAAACCAGTGGCAATCACCAACAAGACCCAGGTACATGCTGAGTACATGCTGGCTACATGCTGAGACATTTCAGTGACATTTCTGCAGAGACTAATGGCCCATCGGATTAACAGTGGGGGTCCCTGGCAGTCCCATTCAAACGGAATGGGACTAGCAGGGACCCCTGCTGTGTTAATCCGATGGGCCATTAGTCTCTGCAGAAATGTCACTGAAATGACACACACACACACACACACACACACACACACACATTGACACACACACACACACACACACATACACACACATTGACACACACACACAGTGACATTGACACACACAATGACAGACACACACACAATGACACAATGACACACACACACACACACACACACACAATAAGCCCACCTCTGCAAACACACAAAAATAAGGCCTCTCCCCCCTTGGGGTGGGTAAGGTGCCTGGGAGGAGGTATAAAGGGGCATGTGGGTTACCTGGGGTCCGGGGATGGGCTGCTGGAGCTGCCTGGCCAGTGCAGCTGAGAGACTGGCACGCGGAGCCTAAAGGAAGGGACAGAGGGGCGGAGCCTAAGGAGCCCGGCATTACTGGAGGAGAGAAGGGAGGGGAGCAGGGCTGTAGGAAGAGGCGGACCAAAAAAAAAAAAGTTTGGCAGAGTGACAGGACGGGCAGCCAATCAGGAAAGGGGGAGTTTAAATTTTTTTTTTTTTAAACAATTCTTGCATGCTTCCCGGGGGCCAGACCAAAGGACTTTGCGGGCCTTATACGGCCCGCGGGCCGGACGTTCCCCACCCCTGCTGTATAGGATTGAAGGAGTAAAGCAAAAGGAATTGTTACACTTTGGTATATGTTTTAACACGAAGTGGTGACATAATTTGGACCTCAGATTTGAGACACTTATTTTGTTTTTCATTTTCACATTGTCCCAATTCTGTGCCATTCATATTGATTTTTTTAAATTTAAATGTACATGTATATATGCATTTAGAACACAAAATTAACACGGTATTTAGCGCGCTTGTTTATTATTTATGGATATAATTATTCATCCCAATCATTAAATAATTACCAGCACCTGAGGACAAAAGTAGAATACAACTATTGATACGAGTCACATCCATGAATCTTGGTGTGCTTCATGCATCAATAAAGTCATATTTTTTATTCTACTTTTACCCTTTGGTGCTGGTAATCATTTCATGATTGGCATAAATAATTAGCTGTATCTATCTATATACCGTATAAGGACTGGCCCTTAGGGCCTACTTCTCAGTGAATTTTTTGTTGGCATCCTCAAGGCGTGCCTTCATTTCACTGCCATAATGATGGATTGATGTTGCCTCCACATTCTGCACAGATCAGAATTCTATATATACAAACACACACACCTCATTTACTGACAAAATAAGAGCAACCAAGCGCTCTAGCTAGGGACTACTTTATAGGATTTTAAAATGAATCAAAGCTGCGTAGTCCGAGCTCTGTTCTTTACATTTCCAATAAATGGCTCTGTAGTTCAACATATAAATGCAGTATGACACTCCAGGGATGTGTAGTTCTAGGAAATGACTGCACTTTGCTCCCGTGTGTCAGAAGATGTGAGGATCTTAGCAAGCCGATGGAGTTGCAAAAATCCCCCTGTTTTTGCACATCATGCATGCCTTCTGATGTATTTAAAGATGTGATATTCCTAGAGGCAAACCATCTCCTACCATTTTTAAAGGAGCAATCCAAGCGTAGCATGTGGTGTATTAATAAAATAATAATAATTTTAAAAAAAAGGATTTAAGGGGATCCCCTGAGCTGAACCCCATTCATTTCAGCTCCGGGAACCCCTTGCTCCCTGAGATACACCTACATAGGCGTTGCTGGAATATCTGTACTGTTTAATAGGTTCCGGTCACGCTGGCCAATAGGAAGGCGCAAGGGATGATGTCACGGCTTCCTATTGGCCCGCAGGAGCTTTGAAGACACTATCACAAGAACCCCAGTTAGCCCAGCCGGCGCTTCTACCACCTAAGTGTCTCGGGAAGCAGGGGGTGCACAGAGCAGAAAATAATGGGGTTCAGCTCCAGAGACCCCACACCTCAATCCTATTTACAAAAACGCGTTGCTTGGATTGCTTCTTTAAAAGATGCAGTGTCACTTCTTAACAAATACAAGGAGCACATTTTCAATGGTATTAAGTTTTTAGATATTCAAAAGAATGTAGGCCCTCACAGTGAACTCTGAAAAGTACAACTGAATCTATAAAAGATATCTAATCCATTTAGGGTATATACCCAATTCGCAGAAAGAATGGCGCAGCAATTTCATAGTTACACAGGGCTTCGTTACAGAGCAGTACTAGGAAACAGTCATCTACATTATTTTATATAGATATTCCCCCAAAATATAAAACTACTGAAAGGTTTTCACATTGAAGCATTTAATAAATATATAAACTTTTTTTATTTAAAGTTTACCAAATAGGATTAGCATTTGTACTAGCTAGATCAGGGGTCTGCCACCCGCGGCTCTTTGACTAAATACATGTAGCTCTGTCCGGGAACCTGGCCGGCATGAGGGGGCCCTCACTTTGCAGCCAAAACCTTCCCTCCCCTTCCTCTTAACCATGTCGGTGTGGAGCGCCGGATGTCCGCATCCACCCTCTTGGCCATTCCAACGCGGGACCAGACCAGGTCACTTACTGCACCCAACTTAAAATTCTTGAATTGAGTGTGGGGGATGGAATGAGGTTGGGGCAAGAAAATAATGAAAAAATAAAGCCCCAATTCTGATGGAAATTTGTCGCATGTTAATGGTAATATACCTATTAGTGTGCAGTACATGTATGTATGCATTATGTGTTTGTGGGGGAGAATTCATATTCATGCATTTGTTGCGGCTCTCTAAATATTTTGGTCAAAGCGAGAGAAAGAAGAAGAAAAAATGCTCTACCTTGAAAGGTTGCAGACCCCTGAGCTAGATGAAGGGGAACACAAAGTATTACTACCACATATGTATTACCTGAGCTTTTGTATTAAGTTACAGGATACAAAAAAAGTCAAAGTAGTTGAAGCTGCTTCTTTCATGAGATATTGATTTTCACAGCAAGTGTGTAAAAATCAATATCTAATTGCTTGCGATCTTGTAAACAGTACATGAAGGTACCTCCGTTTATCTTCCAAAGTCTTATGATGGGGAGTTCTTGAAGTAAGAAAACCATTGCAGTGAGGAATTAATGTGAACTATTGGAAAAACAGGTACTCCACTTCTAGTTAAAGTTGAAGAGGAAATATAATGGATCATTCAACCCACGAGGATCAATGTTCTTTTATTGTGGATCTTCTTCCGTACACTTTTTGTTTTTTTTAAAGCTTCCAATATTGTAAATTGTTGGGCAAGATAGGCTTAAACATGTGTGAAATACAAGTTAAAACCTATAGAGACCAGTTATTAGCAGTGGGTGTCCCTACTTTGGAGTGGGTCTCACTTTTGCTGTCTGACAGAATTGCATATAGACGAACATCTTGCAATCTGTACTTTTCCACTGAAATGCGATGCTTTATGTATTCGTGGTTAAATACGGACAAGAATGAGAAGTCCTGTGCTATAGCAGGGATAGGATGAATTAGGTCAAGTAAAGTGGTGTCCATGTGGAGCACTGGGCTTAAAATAGGAGTTGTGCAAAATAGGTCACAGCTGCAATTTAAAAAAAAATAAATATCAAAGGCCATCAAAGAAATAAGTCCTTTTCATAAGAGATTTCCAAGTAAAAGTTGAAGAGAAATTAACCTATCTTTACGGCATTAGTGGTAAATGCATCCTTAGATTAAAAGCATATTTATGTTGTATTGAATACATAACTAGGAGCATAAATGTATCTTTATTTCAATGTTGAATTGTGGCCCACTAATGCACTTTAGATTTAATCTTTTTACAGAATAAAAAACTTTTTTGTATTTAAAAAATAAATTGCCTCTACGTATTTTCATGAAAACGATGTTATGAAAATATTACACTGTCAAATCTGCCCTTCACCCACTAATAAAGGAGGACTCAGAAGGGAATGTACCTCCTTTTTTTAGCATACTGATGGAGCGGCCGTTATTCGAACACATCTCGGCGCCGATTTTGCGTTATCTGCTGTTCTCCACGCAGCATGAATGCGGCCAATCACCCCAGGCACCCCCGCTTATCGCGGATATTTTGTTTGAATTTCATGGATTCTGTTTCTTATTTTGCAATAAAATGGATGAATTGTAATGTGTACAGTACTGTGCTACTGTGTCAATTTCATGTTTTTAAAAGCCAGAACACTAAAATTAGTTTTTCTGCACTCGCCGCGCTCGCATCTTAGTGCGGGAACGCTGGAATTCATCCCGCGGTTTCAAATCGGGATTCCGATGTACATGACGCGTGAAGTGTTCGAATAACGGCCGCTCCATCAGTGCTGTGGGTACAGTATGACACAGGGGGTCTCTGGAGTGGAACAACGTAATTTCCATTCTGGGGACCCATACTTCCTGAGACACAGCCATAGGTGCTGCAGGTAATTCCAAGCTCCTGCGAAATGCAGATCAAAGTGAAGACAAGTTCCCATGGCCCGCGTGACATTTAAACCTTAATTTTATTTCCCCAGCAGGGAATTGTCCTGGAGGGCCCCTTCGGAGGTATCTCGGGAAGCAGGTGGGTCCTCGAAACTGAAATTAAAGCGGTTCAGTGTCGGAGACCGCTGCTTCCCAACTATGCATTAAATAAAAATGTAGGCAGAATCACTCCTTTATCATCAGACTCATAATTCAATAAATGTTTAATCCTAATTTTTTTTCAGCCTATACAAACATTTAAAACAACAACTGCAAATCTCCTAAGAGACATAATATATACTCTGTATGTGTAACAAAATAAAGAATTATACATTGATTGGTATTATGCAGAGTTAAGGGCAAAGTCATAAATGACATTGAAAAAAATTGCAATAGAGGAAATTAACATGAAAGCTGGTTAATTTACATTATTTGCAGTCACTGAGCATTTCACAATGTATGAGAAAAAGGAAGACAAATGTACACACACACACACACACACACACACACACACACACACACGAGAGGGAGTGGCTCAGTGACTAAAAGACACTGAGTGGCACTGAGAGTTTGAAGCAGGGGAACCTGGTTCTATTACCGGTGAAATACGGGGCAGGGACCTGTGCCTGCAAAATGTCTCTGTAAAGCGCTACGTATAACTAGCAGCGCTATACAAAAACATGCTATTATTATATTATATCAGGGATAGAAAAAAATGTCTAAAACTAACCCCTGGGGCTTGTGTTACGGTGCAAAGCTCACTGGCCTGCCGCAAACGGCAACAGCACGCCAGATTCAGCTAGCTTAGTACGATATCAAAACAGCCACGGTGGTGACTGCTGACAGGTCGGTTAGCACCGCAGTGTGTGGCATGCAGGGGTATGGGGTGAGGGGGGTGGGGATAAGCAGAGTGCGTGAGGCTTGGGGAAAGGAGAGAAGGAGAGCTCCAGGACTCTGCCCGTCCCTAATCTCAATGATGTCAGTGTCGGCGAGAGTGAGAAAGTGTGACAGGGAGGGTGCGGGTACCATTCAACAAAATGTTTGCTTTGAACAAGTTTTTAAAATGTTGTCCCACCCTCCCCCTCAACATATATACTGTACATATACACAAAAACTTGAAAGGAGGGCAAGCACTCCCACTGTTAATGTATTGTAACTTGTAGACTTAACATGGTACAGAGACGAGAAAATATAAAAAGCAGGCGACCAACATCTCTCCCCTTATTAGGAAAACTAGGGATGTTGGACCACTGACACTTTTACCCTATACCATTCTATATGTTTCAATATGGATGGGCAAGTTCAGATTTCACTAATCCAAGTCCCCCTCTCCTCCACCTTCCTGAACTCCAGTGGTTCATATTAATTTGAACATTTAAATACACTGCATGTCTACATCTATATAAAAGCCTTAGGTATGCATCCGTACAAAAAAGCGTGTGTGTGTGTGTTCTAAAAAGAAGGTGGTAGCACACCATAACCAAAATTATATATAGAGACGTTTAAGTGTTTAATTAAAAACTAAAACCACATTGCTGGGCATATTCTACATTCAAAAGTATCCAGTAACAGTGGCTAAATGAAATAGCCACTACTTACTCAGTAAATAATTTACTGGGCGAAGGAATTACTATTTGGTTAAATTGCTCACGCATGTAGCAAAGACATTTGATTTAACACCATACCCAGATCCATGACCTTATAATTATGTTTCTTTAACTCAGGCACCAACAAGACTAAAACTGGAAACTCTGAGGCAGGAGTATTTTGTTATTGTATTGTTCTATTGTGTACAGCACCATATGTACATATTTATATCTATATAGTAATTTGATAATTAGATCTCATATTAAAAGCAAAAAAAACCTCTTACCCGTCTGTAGAACAGTCTCTGGGTCAACAGAAGGAAGGAAATTGAAATCCATAGACCTTGAAATGAAAATGCAAATATTTATGTAGAAATGGCTCACTATTAATGCATGAAAAAAATTTTTTAAACAGAATGTAAGCCGTTTTGTAATAGGGGGGAGCTGTTACTCTCTACAATTTCTTGATTGATTTCACCAAACCTTTGGGACATACGCTCTCAGGACAAGCTAGTCAAGGACAAATCTTAAAGGCGTTCTAGAGTGGGGAGCCAGGAAAGACTCTGGTTGCCCTGGGCAAATTGGGAAATCAATATGGCCACTGTGGGTCAGTCAGGAGATGATGTGGTGGCTTTCTATTGGTAAATATAAACCAATACCAATTGGCATGTTTGTAGCCTGCTGCCATATTTGTTTTTGTGTGCGACAAACCAGTACAAAAAAAATAATCTATACATTTCTGAAACCGGGTCCATGGATCAGCTCAATTGGCTCCAGGGGATACCACGGTTCAGGTAAAAAATTATTTTCAAAAGTTCCCAGGCAGAATTGCTGTTTTAATCTTCACTTTTATCAAACATGTCTGTAAAACCACACATGCCCACCATGCATAATCCCCTTGTGTGCCTTCACAAAGCAGTATAAAGATGGGTGAACACTACGCTATTGGTTGCAATAAAGATTGAAACATTAGCCAACAGATTAAATACTTCACCCTCTTTATAGGGTTAAAAAAAATAAAAAAATAAAGTGAATCGGTGAAAAGAAAAGCCACCCCAAGTAAATCATAAAAGAGAAACATTATGTGGCATATGGTGAAGAATAATACTGTACAATATTTAAGAACTTTCCACTACAGTGTAAAGAAACACTAATTGTATCCCAAAATATCATATACCAGAATTAACGTTAAAAAAAATAAAACTGAATGCTTCCCAATTTAAGGTTTGTGAAACTTACTTTTCCAAAGGCAAAGTGTCACCCATCTTGCTATTGCCTTTTTGTTCTTGGGAAGTAATCATGAAATTATCATTAGCCAAGTAGTTGATGTTGGAAGATAATGAGTGGTTGATAACATAAAAATTACAGTGTCCCAATTAAACAGGAAATCATTCTGATTTGTTATAGGACACAAATATGTGCAATTTTTAATTTAAAGCAGCAGTTCAAGCAATATCCTACATGTGTTTTTTTTTTAATAAATCAGTTCTGTACTATGAGAAAATACTTTACATGTAGCAATAAAAAAATGTTTTTAAAGACATTTTTAATGTTTCTAATGTAGGAAGCATTTCTAAAGTGGCAGCCCCCTTCCCCTTCTGTTAGGCTCTCTCTAGCAGTGCACCAATTGTATCTAGAAACTGCCCAGTCAATCATATTCCAGGACTACATTGCCCAGAATGCTGTGCAAGAACTGAATTAAATAGCCCGGAGCAAGCGATTGATTACAGGAGAACGGATCAATCTGCAGCTTAGCTAATCACTTGTCAGTGTGCAGATTGTATTGATGCGCATATTGAATGGGAAAAAACAAATATATTATTTAAAAAAACGGCAGCTTGAACTGCAGCTTTAAGGGCGATTAGATCTTTTTTCAAGAAAGCCAATTATATCAGTGTTTTAAAAATAAAATTCTCTCTGCTAAGCGCATTTGTTCCCCCCCCTTCCCCTGCAAAAAAAACAAGATTAGACCTCTTCTCCCATTTAGTTCTGGACTGGCTCCTGATGCCCTGAACAATTAGGTATTTAATACATTTTTGGATACCTCACAAACTTATAATCAACATCAACTGTCTACTAATAAAATTCTCAAATCCTCTTCAAGCACAAAGATAGATGAAGTGTGGTTGGTAAATTAATTAGTGTGGCAAAACACCACAGGACACACACAGCCCACATTTCAGTAAGTTTAAGGCTCTGTCGAGCAGGGGTGCACAACTCCAGTTCCCAAACGCCAACCAACAGGTCAAGTTTTCAGGATATCCCATCTTCAGCACAGGTGACTGAATCAGAGGCTCAGTGACCTGTTTAAGGGCTACATATTGGCAACTGAGGCCATTTTTACAATTTTGATTACAAAATTGGAATTAACTTTGAGAAACCAAATCTTTTATTTTAGCATTGTTAGATTAATCTAAGAAAGCCAATTTGATTGTTAATTTATTTACACCGTTGCTGTTATGGCCGCTTTTTTGGTGGGATTTCACTTTCAATTGGCAAAGGGCCTTCAATTTTCCTATCTTATTTCGTGGTTGGTTCTGGGAGGCAGGTGACTTACACAAATTAAAATGATGATATTGTGGTGGCCCAGGATGGTGCCACCTGTAAATTTCACAAACCTCTCTTTCTCGTTCTGGCTGCCCTTATCGCTTCCATTGTTGATAACAGCGAGTTCATCCAGCAATGAGGTAGACTCTTTAGTGAACTTTTCAAATACCTAAGTTGCGATTGCAGAGGGGAAAAAAAATACTATTATTCCAAAAGAATAAGAATTTTCCGTAAATGGCATAGGATGGGTGCATCTTATCTTTAAAGATCCCATGTGTAACTACTTAATCCTACACAACAATAATACAAACAAAATTGAAAAGTTTGATGATGCGTGCATACGTACGCACACCAAATGACCAGCACTCTCAATTTGCTATATGAAGAAAAGCATGTTTTTATTGCAGTTTGAAAGACGTTTCTCTCTCCATAAGACCATTATCAAGATACATATATAATATACAAACACACACACATCTGATAATGACCTGATAAGGATATGATGTGGGGATGAATAACTTTATTTTTTACAGTGTCGCAATGAGGCTGCACTGCGGACCTGGTGCCTTACCAGGTACATAGCTGTGTTTTCCTCGTTTCCTAGGCGGGAATGGAGGGTTGAACCGAATCGAAACAGAAATTGAAGGTATTCGACTACCACTTTCGTTACCGGGGGGTTGTTGTGGCCAAGTGATTGTTACCAAAATGATCACATGGCCGCAAATTAGGGAAGTCCAATGGCACTCAGGTGCCGCTGGACTTCTGGTACCTAGGGATTTCCAACATCATTTTTTTTAATTGGGCAATTTAAAGTCTTCCAGCATATATCTCCATTTATCCTCAAGTGTGGACTTCAATTTAGGCACAAGACATTAATACTGAACACCAAACCCAGAAGGGTACTTCTGATGGGCAAGTTATACTTACTAGCCTTTTATTCAACCAATCCATATGATCATAGGTAAGACTCCCACCAAATTCTTCTGTCAGCTGGCAGGGTTCTATGTACCGTGTTAGCTTGTTACCGGACACTAATATAACCTATAAAGTAAAAGCAAATATATCTTTTTACAAGGCAGGAGTCAGGAAAACCAACATTTAACATACTGCGACCTGAAGCAACACATCAAGTGGCATCATATGTAAGAAACATGTTCCTCTTCACTACACACCTTTTTGACCCCAACATCAATCTTGTGTCACTTGTAATAAAGATTAATCATTTTATTTCATATGACACCGATCACACTGACCATTTCTTTTAACACTTCAAGAAGCAAACATCATTCTCTTTACAGTTTGAAATTGTATACTTATGAGTGCTGTATGACACGGTTATCATGTAATGAGCGTAGCATGGAGGTAAAAATCAAGCCTTTCTCGTTTCTTAATAAAAACATTTTTGGTGGTTTTATTTTTTGGGAGGGGGGTGGGGGGGTGATTAAATTTTTTTTAATACATTTCGTAATCAGTCTAGAGAGTGTGTCCTTGGACACCAGGTACCCCCATCCTTTTCCCGAAACTGGTTTGTTTTCCTAAACATCTTTGTTCCATCAAAATAGATTTTTGTTTGTCGGACCTAATCCAAGCAATATCACTTTTGAGGTGGAGAGGGGGTGGGGATGGGTTTAAGTAGGAGAGGGAGAATAGTGCCAAAAGATACTAAAATTATCACTTGGTTTAAATGGAGTCTAGAAACCACCATCGGTTTGTACTAAAGTCTACCTGATCTAAATGAACAACTGTAAATGGTTCGACAACTGATAAGGCATGAATTTCACTCACTGTTCTTTCAGATGTTAGAGCAATCACAACAGCCATTATTCTTGTGATGCACCTTAAAGATATAATGTAAATTGGTTCAAATGTGTCGTCCATTTATTCATTTAACACTAGATTTAAATCCCAGGGCTTGACAAAAGGCTTAACCCAAGTTCTAATTTTTGTGGTTGCTTGTTAGAAACGGATACATTTAATCATTATTGGCTATGGGGCTTTTGGAACAGAACTCCTAATGCCACACTTGAACTTGTACTTTTAGAGTACTAATAGCTAGAACCTTGTAATAAAAAAATAACTGATTGGAAGAATGGATGTCTAATAGATACTTGACCTCTTTATTTATCCCAGATTCTGTAATATATTTTTTATGTAGACTGCTCTCTGGGTCTTAAAAAGTGGTCTACTACTTAATTTGGGAGACTCATGTCGATCAGCATGTTCCTCACAATTGCCGTTAAAGCTATTCATGGTGCTTTTTCAAGGAGCAAGAACTGTTGGATGAGGAGTCACATAAAACACCCTCCCCGGGGACATACCAATAAAAAACAGCTGAAAATAGTCAGTATACATCAATAAACTTGTAATACAACTCATAATTTATACCTATTCTGATTTAATCTCGGTTTTGAAAAACGCTAATAGATTACACATTTCACCATTAGATTATAATCACTATTGTAATCTAAATATATACAAAATCAAATGGAATGTTTTATAGAGCTTGTGTAATAAATATATCGTAAACAGATGAGAAGCTTCCAAAATGAAATCTCGAAATACACGTCCATATAACTATGTACGAGTTCAATTAGTTGCTAAATGGAATAACATAGGAGTGGCAAAAACTGTATAATCAATACAAGTCTATTAGGAACCATATACATACTTGCTTTTCTCTACTTTAGCATCTTCATGTAGCACAGAGTATTACTGTAATAGGGTAGATCAGAGGTGCGCAAACTGGGTGGGTGCAAGATTGTTTAGGGGGGCACGGCGGTTGCAGAGGCCCCGCGCTCTTCCCCCAAGGCATTTAAATTAATGCCGGGGGATTGCGGGAAGCAATGGCAACGCAGAGTCAGGGTCATGTGACGTCACATTGGCATGGCAACGTGACATCACGTGACTCCGTGGGGTCATTTGACGCCGGAGAGAAGGTAAGGGAAGGGGGGCGCGAGCAGGGAGGGAAGCAGGCAAGGGGTCGCAGCAGGGAAAAATTGTGCATCCCATGGGTAGATAACGAGATGTTTCAAATTACAGAAAATATATTGGGATGGGAAGAAATATTTCAAATCTTATTCTGAGTTTAACCCCTTAGGTACCAATGTAAAAATCCAGAATGCATCTCTGTGATTATTAGTCCTATCCCCACCCGCTTCATTGGCTTGACATGCTCTATGGCTATCCACTTTAAATTTGAAAAGTGTTTAGACACTGGATGTGTCAGATCTCTTTCCAATTCATCTCGTGTTCCATGATGCGCTGTTTTCATAATCTCGTAGTCAACCAGACATTGATTTGCACAGCTACAACTCTAAAGATAAACAATATGATCAGTATTGCACGTAATAAAACAATATATTTTGAGAATGCTAGATTTGTCTTTATTCAACTTGTTTTTTTTTTTTTTGTAAGTGCGAACAGATTTTGCAATGCCTGCAGCTAAATGATCCCAGGAGTGCAGGAAAAGATTTCTAGCTCTCTCTCGGAGAGTTAGGCCGAGTCCATAGAAGGACAGGCCGTGCTGAGGCGTGCGGACGCTCAGCGCTGAGCCCCTGCATCCTCAATGAGGATGCCTTGAGAGGGGGGTCACTAATCAACACACACAAGTCTAACCCACGCCGACTCTTCTCTGTCTTTCATGCTCTACTCAAACCACCCTCAGCTGCCTCTTCTTCCTCCATCTCCGCCCAGGACTTTGCTGACTATTTTAAAGAAAAGGTGGAATCCATACGTCAGAACATCCCCTCTGTTTCTTCCTCCCATCCTACACTTCTTCCTAACTCTCCTCCTGCCTTCCTTGACTCTTTTTACACTGTCTCAGAGGAGGATGTGTCACTGTTGATCTCCTCTTCCCCCTCTACCACTTGCTCTCTTGACCCCATTCCCTCCCATCTTCTAAACCCTCTTGATCCTACTATAATCCTACCCTCACACACATTTTTAACTCCTCCCTCTACTCTGGTACCTTTCCCTCCTCCTTCAAACATGCAACAGTTATACCATTACTCAAAAACAGCAAGCTTGACCCGACCTGTCTTTCTAACTATCGACCTGTCTCCCTCCTGCCTTTTGCCTCCAAACTCCTTGAGTTTGAGGGGGTAGTGACCTTCTTCCAGGAGGCCTCAATCGCACACCTTGCCGCTGTGAGGATGAAGGAGATTCATTTCCTCACTGGTCGGTCAATTTCTCCTATTGGCCTGGCCAGTAGATCAATAGGTATTGCGAGGTCTGTTACCTCTTTTATTAATGTTTGTACAGTAAGCCAATATTTTTCAATTTCTGGACATGTCCACCAAATATGGGCCATGTCCCCAGCCTCTCCAGCAAAGATCGGAGGCCAGAGGGTAGATTTGTCTTAGCCTCACTGGGGTAAGATACCAGTGAAATAATATCTTATAAATGTTTTCCTTCGTTGTGGTACATATGGAAGTTCCTGAGGCCGATTCCCATATGTCTTCCCAATCCTCTCTGTCTATGTCTATATTCAATGCCGCTGCCCATTTGAGCATATACTCGTGGACAGAGGGGTCCACTGATATCTCCATTTCAGCGTATATTTTGGTTATTAGACCTTTCTGATGGGTGCTATTCTGACACAGCCTCTCAAATCTGGTGAGAGGGGGGAATTCCAGTTTGGGGGATATTTTGGGGGTAAATGCCTAATTTGGAGATATTTGAACATGTCCAATTTTGGAATTTCATGTTTGGCCATAGTTCTTGGAAACTCAAAAACTTCCCACGGCTCAATAGGTCGATGATCACCCCGATCCCTTTAATTTAAGTTGATCAAAAATGTTTGGAACCACAACCTGGAGGGAATTTAGGGTTATTGATAATTGGCGTAAGTTGGGAGCTAGTGGAGGAGAGACTACATTTGGTTTTGGATTTCAGCCAGACATTCCAAGTATGTCTCATCGCTCCCAGTTTGAAGCCAAGAGACACTGTTTTTAAGTATACCCTTTGCTTGCTTCATTCATTGTAACATCGCCGAAAGAGATCAGTGTATCTCGAAAGCTCGCACAAATAAAAGCATTTCGTTAGCCACAGAACGGTATCATCTATTTATTTTTTGATTTTTGAAGCTTGGCTAACACAGTACTGATACCTCTACATGAAAATATAGAAGATACCACATTGTACCGCACTCAAATGAAGCTAAAGGACTTACTGAAAAAACAGGCACAACTAGACAGCGATATCATCTTCCTCAGCCAAGAGACACTGTTTTTAAGTATACCCTTTCCCTAATAACCTGCGCCCCACACAGTCCCAACACTGACCCTAATAACCTGCCCCCACACAGCCCAAACACAGACCCCCACCCCTGCAGACCGTTCCACTCTGTAATCCAGTGAGTTTCTTGCAGGTTTATAAGAAGCTCTGGGTCGGACTCCTGGGGAACACTCTCTGCTTCTACTCGAACCACAAGGACCTGCGGGTACCGCTGCTTTTTATTCTCCACTCACAAGGGGAGGGGGCGCCACTGTCAGGCACACGGGGAGGGGGCACCGCTGTCACGCACATGGGGAGGGGGCGCCGCTGTCATGTACACGGGGAGGGGGCGCCACTGTCACGGTGAGGGGCCTCAGCTGTCACGCACACAGGGAGGGGACTCAGCTGTCACGCACACGGGGAGGGGGCGTCGCTGTCACGCACACGGGGAGGGGGCACCGCTGTCACGCACACGGGGAGGGAGCACCGTTGTCACGCACATGGGGAGGGGGCACCGCTGTCACGCACACGGGGAGGGGGCACCGATGTCATGCACATGGGGAGGGGGCGCCACCGTCTCAAACACGGGGAGGGTGCATCGCTATCACACGCACAAGGAGAGGCCACTGCCATCACGCACACGGAAAGGGGGTATCGCTGGATGGGGCTGGCACTAACTCTGCTCTCCGGTGGTACATGTAGAAGGCTGGAACTGTCCCTGCTGTTTTCAGTATATAGAGAAAGCTGCCACTGCCCCTACCCTGTGATGTATGGGTGAGGCTGGCAATGCCCCTGTAATTTATTTAGTAGATGGAGGAGACTGGCACCGCCCCTGCCCTGTGGTTACTATAAAGAATTGGCTGGCACTGACCTTGCCCTGTGGTTCGTATAGATAATTGGCTGGCACTGCCCATGTCTGTGGTTAGTCTACAGAGGAAGGTGTAACTGCCCTGTGCTGAAGGGAGCTGGTACTGCTATTGCCTTGTGTGTAACTCTGTGCCCCCCCCACCCCCACTTCCCCCCATGCAGCGTGTGGACTGCCTCAGTCTGGATGATTATGTGTCTCTGACGGAGTCCGCAGTCAGCATTGGTGCTAACGGCCTCCACCACTACCCCTTCTCTCTGCGTCTCAAGGGGCGAGAGGTGCAGCTAAAGGTGAGCACCCTATTCCCAGGCGTTAAGCCTGCTCCCACAGAGCTCAGACATCGACAACAGGGCACCCTGGCACAGAACGTGCACTGTCATGAGGCATGGGTGTCCTGGCAGTGACAAGCGGGACTCTTATCACACTAGAGCCAGGTGTCACAATACCTGAGCACTGATAACAAATCAACCGGCCCAGAGAAGAAGGAAGGAAAAAAAAAGAACAGGAGGCTAATGGATAATTAACCTCCTGAGGGACCTAGAATATATCACAGAGCAATATGTTAACATGCAAAGCGATATAATACCACGCGCAGAGCGATATAATGCCACGCGCAGAGCAATATATAATACCACGCGCAGAGCAATATATAATACCACGCGCAGAGCAATATATAATACCACGCGCAGAGCAATATATAATACCACGCGCAGAGCAATATAATACTGTACCACACTCGGAATTCAATGCCTCTGGCAGTGAAGGGGTTAATGTAGCGAGCGCCATAATTATTTCCCTAAAGTGATTATAACGTGCCATTTGCTCCTGTGTCAGTGCAGAGTCTGTGTCCTTGTGCTGTTAGCAGCGTCTTGTCATGTATTGTGCTGCCCTGTATACCTGCATGAAGGCTCATATATTTATCTCTATACTGTATACCTGAAACAGAACAAAGAGAAGCGAGATAACATTGTACTGTCCTTTAATGTATATAGGCCTTTCTCTGGGATGTGTGTGTATATGTGTATGACACTAAGTGCTCCTCCACTGGTTGCAGACGGAGTCAGTGGACAGCCGTGGGATGTGGTGCGCATTCATCCTCACTATAGCAGAGGTACGCTCACCCCAAGACTGGTGCTGCGATCCTGGTATCCCCGGGAGTTGTAATCCTTATCTCAGCCCATGATACTCCCCCATCAGACCACTTCTACCTCTTTTGCCTCCCCCCCATTAGTTCAGTTCTGCCCCTGACAAGTCTCCTGCTGCCCCTGCAGCTAATCCCTCGCCCATCGGAGCCACACCTGCCCTCTCCCCCCTCCCACCAATGAGACTACTCCTACCTAATCTAACCACTCCTGCACCCCCTTATTAGGCCTCTCCTGCTCCCCATCCATCAGAACCCCCTTCTTCCTTCCCCCTTAGTATACTGCTTATCTTGGTTCATCAGGCCGCTCCAGCCCCCTCCCTCACCCAATCAGTCCGGTTCTTTCCTTGACAAGTCTCCTCCTGCCCCTGCAGCTGAAGATACCCGCATCGGTGACACTGCTCCCTGGACCCCTCCTGTCTCTGAAGGAAGCACTGCAAAAAGAGAAGGAGAGAAGGGCAAGAGAGGAGATGGAGCGCAGTACACAGGACGAGAACCCCAGGTGAGTGGGAAAGGAAGGAAGGGTGTAAGTTAATATGGGGGGGGGGGGGGGGGGAAACAAAGGAAAACACCCTCTCCCACACTTACTGATCGCTCCCTTACTGCCTACCTCCCCCAGCTGTTTCTATGATGTGTCACGGATAGAGGCCGAGTCTCTGCTGAAGGAAAACCCGGCGTTTGGGAGCCTTCTACTGCGCCCAGGGGGGGACAAGGAGAGCCTGTCTCTCACCACCTGCCAGAAGATCCACAGGTAATGCCACGGGGTTGGCAGTGCCATGGGTAATGTAATGTGATGGGAGGGGAGACAGACCCACAAGTAATGCCATGGGAGGGGAGACAGACCCACGAGTAGTAACACCACGGGAAGGAGCCAGAGCCATGGGTTACAACATGGCATGTAAGACAGTGTCACAGGTAATGTCACATGGGGGTGGGGTTGCGACAGTGTCCCATGCATTGCCACGAGAGAGAAGACTGTTCCATTGGCAATGCCACGGTAGGGAATTAATAGTTATGCCATGCAGGGGCTCACAACGCAAGTAATGTCACATGAGGCCAACACTGCCACACATTGTCACAGGGCCACACAGAAAGGCAAACTGCTACGGGTGTTGCTGCTTCATTTGGCGTCTCTCTTACAGCCAGTTTGTGCTGAAGCATTACAGGATCACACTGGAGCAGGAGGGCTATGTCATCCAGGTGGAGCCACGGGTAAGGAGACACATGGCCCTCCGCTGACTTAAACTTGACATGTCAAAAACCGAGCTCCTCATACTTCCTCTCAAACCTGGCCCTACTACCTTCTTCCACATTACTGTTTGAAGTACTATAATTCACCCAGTAGCCCAAGCACACTGCCTAGGGGTCACATTCTCCTCTCACATTCAAAAGGTAGCTGAAACCTGTTGCTTTTTCCTCCGCAATATTACAAAGATTCGCCCTTTTCTCTGTTGCTCGACTGCAACAACTCTGACACAGACCCTCATTCTCTCCCGTCTTGATTACTGTAACCTCCTGCTGTCTGGCCTTCCTGCCTCCCACCTGTCTCCCCTACAATCTATCCTACACGCTGCTGCCAGAATCACTCTACTCTTTCCTAAATCTGTCTCAGCGTCTCCCCTGCTGAAATTCCTCTCCTGGCTTCCTATCAAATCCCGTATCACACACTCAATTCTCCTCCTCACTTTTAAAGCTTTACACTCTTCTGCCCCTCCTTACATCTCAGCCCTAATTTCTCGCTATGCACCATCCCGACTCTTGTGTTCCACTCAAGGATGTCTTCTCTCAACCCCTTTGTATCGAAAGCCCTCTCCCGCCTTAAACCTTTCTCACGGACTGCACCACACCTCTGGAATGCCCTTCCCCTCAATACCCGACAAGAACCCTCTCTATCCACCTTGAAGACCCAACTTAAAACACACCTGCTTAACGAAGCATATGAGTAGCTCAGTGGCTGATACTTTACACCTCATACATAAACCTTGGCACCTTGCAGACACACTTACCAGAACGCCATCCTACTGTCTCTGTACGTTCTCCCTACCAATTAGATTGTAAGCTCTTCAGAGCAGGTACTCCTTTTCCTTAATGTTACTTTTATGCCTGAAGCACTTCTCCCTTTTATGTGTTATTTGTATTATTTGTTATTTATATGATTGTCACGCGTATTATTGCTGTGAAGCGCTGAGTACATTAATGGCGCTATATAAATAAAGGCATACGTACATTCATACATACATTATATCTGTGTGTATAATTATTTACACAGCTTCCTGCAACAGTTTGAGATTCATTCTCTCATATATATCATACCAGTGTGTATAATATACTGTTTATCTCTCTGTAGGTTACCTGCTCCTCCATGGCTAAGGTTGTGGATCATTTTGTAAAAATCTCATTAAATCGTCTGTCTCCATTTGAGAAACGCAATGAATACGAGAACAAAATCGGTGCGTTTATATATCTTGTATACTATACTATACTAATATATAACAAGAGAGGTTTTTACTTAAAAACAGTGCCTCTTGGAATGTATCTGTGACTGAAACCTATCCCTCCCCCCTGTGCAGTATGCGATTATGATTATATAGAGAGCTTGAGAAAGGACCGTGTGGGTCCGAAACGTACGTTGCTCTACGTTACGTTGGTTGCCCTATGTTTCAATAAATGTATCTTTTTCATCAGGAGAATGCTGCAGACCCTTTGTAAAAAATAATAATAAATATATATATATATATATATATATATATATATATATATATATATATATATATATATATAAACAATCGCATACTGCACAGGGGGGAGGGAAAGGTTTCAGTCACAGATATATGCCAAGATGAACTGTTTGTAAGTAAAAAACTCTTGTTTTATCCATGTAACATCGCCGGAAGAAGAGATCAGTGTATCTCGAAAGCTCGCACAAATAAAAGCATTTCGTTAGTCACAGAACGGTATCGTCTATTCGTTTTTGATATATATATATATATATATATATATATATATATATATATATCCAATAAAAAGATCACTTGTGAGCACATTCATATGTCTTAGGCAGGTCTGCAACCCTGCCTTTCACCATTATCCCCAGCATACAGTGCTTCCACTGCAGCAAGGGATTCTGGGAAATGACATGCAAATGAGCACACCATGTCACCTTTTGTCTGAAAAACCATTGTTACATGGAGCCCATATAAGCTAATACTCACTGTTAACACAGCTTTTAAGCACAGCATGGGAATCGGATGCAAAGCCAGAGAAACCACTCACAGACATGTTTCAACCTTAATGGGTCTCATCAGTGTGAGGTTGGTTGTAACTGGCTTTGCAATTTACAGAATAAATGAGTTCTTCAGTATTAGGTGATACCTTTTTTATTTGGACTAACAATTTATTTCATAGGACAAGCTTTCGAGAGTTCTCCTCTCTTCCTCTGGTCAGCAATACTGATTCACTCTGAAAACTCTCGAAAGATTGTCCTATGACATACAGTACCTTTTTTTATTTGGAATAAAAATGTATCACCTAATACTGAAGAACTCATTTATTCTGCATTATCGCAACTGGACTAACACGGCTATTTCCGCTATCTATCATTTGAAAGTGTATGTGTGTGCAGTACACACAGGGCTGTGTAATACTGCGCTGTGTGTCGCTCTGTACACCTTGTATGTATGTTTTACTAGAGTGTGTGTGTGTTTCTCAGTGTGCCTTTGTATAGTTTGTGTCTGTAAAGTGTGTATTGGTAGGTTCTATTTCTCGTTGGTGTGTGTGTACCTATAGTCATACGCTTGTATCTCTGTAGTGATGTATGTTTGTCTGTGTAGTAGTACTGTATGCGTGACTGTAGTAATGTGTCTGTAGTAATGTGTGTTTAGTTTGTGGTAATGTGTGTGGGTGTAGGTGTGGGTGTCTGTAGAAGGGATTGTGTGTTTGAAGTAATGTTTGTGTGAGACTGTTGTACTGTGTGTGCTTAGTGGTGTGTGAGTGTCTGTAGTATTGTGTGCGTGCATCTGTACTAATGTGTGTGTGCAGTAACTATGTTTGTAGTAATGTGTGCCTGTGGCTGTGTGTGTGTGCCTGTGAGGGTGTCTGTTTTTAGTAATATGTGTGTGTCTATAGTAACTTACTTGTGCTTGTACTCGTGCTTGTACTTGTGTGTGTGGTAATGTGTGTGCCTGTGTTTGTCTGTAGCAATGTGTTGCAGTCTGTCTATAGTAGGCCTGTGTCTCTGTAATTTGCGTGTTTGTCTGTAGTAATGTGTCTGTAGTAATGTATGTGCGTGTGATTGTAGTAGTGTGTGTATCTGTAGTAATGTCCATATGTGTGTATGCAGTAATTTTTGTGTGTGAGTGCCTGTAGTAGTGTGTTTCTATTGCAATGTTTGTGTCTGTAGCAATGTGTGGGTCTGCAGTAAAATATTTCTGTTGCAATGTCTGTGAGTATCTGTGTTTATCCATAGCAATGTGTGTGTCTGTGTGTGTAGTAGGGAGGGTGTGTCTGTAGTAATCCATGTCTGTAGTAGTAGTAGTGTGTGTGTGTGTGTGTGTGTGTGTGTGTGTGTGTGTGTGTGTGTGTGTGTGTGGCAGCATGTCTGTCTGGAGCAATGCGTGTGTGTGTGTGTATGTATTAGTGTTTCTGTTGCAATGTGTGTTATAGTGTGTGTGAGTGCCTGTATGAGTGTGTTTCTGTTGCAATGTGTGTGTGTGTGTGTGTGTGTGTGTGTGTGTGTGTGTGTGTGTGTGTGTGTGTGTGTGTGTGTAGTAATTTGTGAGTGCATGTGCTTGCCTGTAGCAATGTGTGTGTCTATAGTAGGGAGGATGTGGGTGTGTAGTAATATGCATGTTTGTCTGTAGTAATGTGTGCATCTGTAGTAGTGAGCATGTGTGCCTGAGTAGTGTGTGTGTGTGTGCCTGAGTAGTGTGTGTGTGTGTGTGTGTGCCTGAGTAGTGTGTGTGTGTGTGCCTGAGTAGTGTGTGTGTGTGTGTATGTGTGTGCCTGAGTAGTGTGTGAGCTTGTCCTATGACATAAATTCTTAGTCCAAATAAAAAAGGTATCAATACATACATACATACATACATACATACATACATACATACATACATACATAGTGACAACCACATCACGTTGAGGTCCCTTTTATCCCAAATAAGGCCAAAAACACAGTACTTCTATTTACGTGGGGTTTATTTATAGGGGCTAAGTAACATATTCGCAGGTCCACTGTCCCTTTAAGAAAGCCAAACCAAAATAAAAAGCATAAATAAAAACCTATCCCGGTCAGGGATCTAACTTACTTCTTCAGCCCTGTCTACCGGGCAGCCAGTTAAGCCAGTTCCCACCCCAAAACATGCCCTGGCATAGGCAATAAACAAACAGCACAGTCTTTAGACATATTGTAGCAATAAAGGGTTTTCATATCTTAATCCATCTGGCGAAGATGTCCTGCTTCAGCACGGCTCTCTCAGTAGTGTCTCTCACTCTCTGCCAGCATCTTTGCACTGCTTCAGCACGGCTCTCTTAGCAGTGTCACACTTTTTACCAGCTTCTTTAACCAGCGTCTGGTAGCTGGGGAGCCCCTTCTGCCTCCTTCTATCTCTGAGGGCAAACGGTCAGTCTCTCTCACTGCCTCTGGCTTTCTGGTTCTGGCTCTCAGACTCACCGCTTCCTGTATCTTTTCAACCTGCAGTCTCTCAGGAATCCTGTTTAATTAGGCTGCAGGTGCAGGCAGGTTAACTGGTTGAGTGCTGGAAGGTAGACATATCCTCCATTCCAGCCTACGTTCGGATGTTCTGTGTGTGTGTGTGTGTGTGTGTGTGGGGTGTTGTGTGTGTGTGTGTGTGTAAGGGGGGTGTGTTGTGTGTTTCGTGTGTGGTAGTGTTGTGTGTGTGTGTGTAGTAATAAGTATATATGCTAGCTGATATAACCCCCCGAGCTCCTTTTTTCCCGGCGTGGAAAGGCAGGGCATGGATGGTAGGGCGTTAGGGGGGAGCCGTCGAAGGGGCGGGTGTGCCAAGGGGCGTAGAAGGTGGTGAGGGCAAAGTGCAGTGGCAACGGGCAGGAAAGAGGGCAGGGGGGGGCAAAGCGCAGGAGTTGGGTGGGTTGGGG
>WSYH01008200.1:0-30018 GCA_036426205.1 Ascaphus truei
CCAGTCTTTCATGAGGAGCCTCCTTCTAGGGCTCAGGAGAACCCTGGCAAACTGTTCCCCTTCTCGGCAGACCTTTTTCCCAGTAGACAAAAGTTCAAAAGACTCGGAAGCAAAGACGCTTGGACAAACAGGGCTGGTTGCAGAAATCTGGGTCTCAAGGTGACCATTCTAGTAGTCAGAGGTCACAAGTGATGGCTGGGGATGGCCAAAGGGAGGGGGATATGGGCCCTGGAGATTTACCAGACCTGTACCTCCCTGACTTTCGCCAGAAACAAAGGGAAGACCCAGTCCTTGCTAGACAGTATGACAAGGTGGTGAAAATTGATGAACAGATTTTAGATGCACAAGGGGTGATAGTATTCCCCCATTTTGAGCTATCAAAGGATATCCTATATAGGGTGAATAGGCAGACACAAACAGGGGAGGTCACCAGACAGATATTGGTTCCCAAGGCGTTTGTTAAATCTGTGTTCACTCTAGCCCATACTGTCCCTTGGTGTGGTCACCTGGGCAGGGATAAAACATTGGACCGTATTTCATCCCGATTCTATTGGCCAGGGATGCATAGTGATATTGCTAAGCTATGTGCAGCATGTCCGGAGTGTCAGTTAACTAGTCCAAAAGGACAAAACCAGCCCCTTTGGTTCCTCTACCCTTGGTGTCAGTTCCCTTTGAGAGGATTGGGGTAGACTTGGAAGGACCTCTAGAACCTTCTGCGAAAGGACACAGGTTTATCCTTGTCATAGTTGATTATGCGACAAGATATCCTGAGACGTTCCCCCTGAGAACAGCAACGGCGAAGCAAGTAGCCAAAAAGTTGTTGGAACTGTTCTCACGGGTTGGACTTCCCCAGGTTATGTTGACAGACCAAGGTACAAATTTCATGGCTAAACTGATGCAGGATGTCTTAAAATTACTAGAGGTCAAGTCTGTTTGGACATCGGTCTACCATCCCCAGACTGATGGATTGGTGGAAAGATTTAACCGAACTCTAAAAGGCATGCTGAGGAAATTTGTAGATTCAGAGAAGAGAGCCTGGGATGAACTTCTCCCTTTTCTGCTGTTTGCAGTGCGGGAAGTCCCCCAGGCCTCCACGGGATTCTCTCCATTTGAATTGCTCTATGGCCGCCAACCCCTGGGTATCCTAAACCTCCTAAAGGAGTCCTGGGAGGAACAGCAGTCCCCTTCTAAGAATACCCTGCAATATGTACTAGACCTTAGGAAGCGCCTAGATGTGGTCGGCCATTTTGCCAGGGAGAATCTTAGATCAGCCCAGGACAGTCAGGAGAGACATTACAATCAGAATGCTCTCATGAGAGTGTTTCACCCAGGAGACCAGGTGATGTTATTGTTACCCAGTTGTGAGAGTAAACTCCTGGCCAAATGGCAGGGCCCATTCAAAGTACTCCGCCGTACGGGTGATGTGGATTACGAGATCGCTCAACCAGGGTCCAGGAAGGGTAAACAAATTTACCATGTGAACTTGCTGAAACCGTGGAAGATGCAGCGGTCTCTATTCATCCACCCGGTGGAGGAGGAAACGGACTTGGGTCCTCAGCCTCCACGGGAGAACATCGTGAGTGACGATAAAATCCCAATGGGTAAACAGTTGTCCTCTGAACAAAAAGGGGACTTGTTAGCAATAATTACTCAATTCCAGGATGTTTTTTCTGACTTACCAGGACAAACTAACTTAATTTCCCATGCAATCGAGACAGCACCTGGGGTAAAAGTACGTTCCCGTCCTTATAGGTTGCCTGAAAGTCGTAGGGCTCTGGTAGAGAAGGAGGTACAAGAAATGTTACACTTAGGAGTGATTGAGGAATCATGCAGTGAGTGGTGTAGTCCACTAATTATGGTCCCTAAACCCGATGGGAAGGTAAGATTTTGTGTGGACCTCCGAAAGGTCAATGCGGTATCCAAGTTTGACGCATATCCGATGCCAAGGGTGGACGTATTAATTGACGCCCTTGGTAACGCGGAATATATATCCACGTTGGACTTGACAAAAGGATACTGGCAAATACCCTTAGAGGAAAAGTCCAAATGCAAAACAGCCTTTGCCACTCCCATGGGTTTATACCAGTTTGTGACAATGCCATTTGGACAGCATGGAGCCCCAGCCACATTTCAGAGACTCATGGATAAGGTACTGAGGCCCCATAGGACTTATGCCGCAGCCTACCTAGAGGACATTGTCATTTATAGTAAACACTGGCGGGCCCATCTAAATAGGCTGAAAGCGGTGCTCAAATCTCTAAGAGAGGCAGGGCTCACAGCCAACCCTAAGAAATGTGCCTTGGGTAAAGCGGAAACCAAATACTTAGGGTATGCAGTGGGAGGTGGAAAAGTAAGGCCACTAGCCGACAAGGTAGCTGCCCTGAAAGAAGTTCCGACCCCCAAAACAAAAATGCAGGTACGCTCTCTGCTGGGTTTAGCAGGGTACTACCGGCGGTTCATCCCCAACTATTCGGAAGTGGCAGCCCCTTTAACGGACCTCACAAAAAAGTGTGCCCCTAGACAAGTGGTGTGGTCAAGGGATTGTCAGAGAGCCTTTGAGGACATAAAAAGGAGTCTATCAGAGGGTCCCATCCTTAGAAGCCCAGACTTCAACAGCCCTTTTATAGTGCAAACAGATGCATCAGAGATAGGGCTAGGGGCAGTGTTGTCACAACAGTTTGAGGGAGTTGAACATCCTATCCTTTTCCTGAGTAGGAAATTGTTCCCAAGGGAAAAAAACTACTCAGTGATTGAGAAAGAGTGCCTCGCAGTAAAGTGGGCAATCGAGGCTTTGAGGCATTACCTGGCAGGAGTCCATTTTACTTTGGTAACGGATCATGCTCCACTAAAGTGGTTAAATAGCATGAAGGATTCCAATGCTAGATTGACTAGGTGGTATATGGCCCTCCAACCCTTCTCATTTGAGATTCAGCATAGGCCAGGTAAAGAGAACGCAAATGCTGACTTCTTTTCTAGAGAAGGGGTGGATGGTCGGGCTTCAGCCGTGCGTAGCCTCAGCCACACACTAACAGGGGAGGAATGTGACAGGGTAAACAAAAGCCACCAGTTATATACCTGGAAAACCTATGTCTAGTCTGCAGTGCAGCACTAACTAGGTTAAACTTCAGCTGGGAACCTCAGGACAATTAGTTGGATCCCAGCTGCCTAATCAAGGTGTGTTAAAACTCAGTCTGATTAACACATGGAGGCTGTCGGTTGAGGAGAGAGGAGTAAGCTGCTGAGAGATTTCCTGATACAGGGTCTGATTAGAAAAGTAGATGAATTGTGAACTGTCTGTCCCCTGCATGGAAAAGGGCAACTGCCAAATACACTGTCTGCTAAAGAGAAACTGTTGTTGTCTGTCTGCTGAAGAAAAGCCAGTTTCCTTTTTTTTGCTGATGAAAAGCTATTTTTGTTTTGTGTGCTGTATATTTTGCAAGGCTAAATAAATAAACCTTGTCAAGAAATCCACGTGTGTAGTTGCATATACCCTGCAACAGTTCTATTGAGCATAACCTGCTATCTACTTTGCAAATCTTGCGTTAATAAGCAGTAGCTATTCTACTTTCATTTATAGTGAAAATGCTGGACAGATGCCTAAAGAAAAGCACGTGTGCATACTTGATTCTAGAGAGCATAATCTAAACATTTTGAGAATAAATTACAAAATGCTAAGAATATTAATCTCTGGTCACACTTAACTTCTATATTTACTGACTTGCCCCTTCTACACCTCCTTATCACTGGCTTTCTGCATCTACTAGAATGTGTTTTTCGGCTTCCCGTCAGCACAATTTATGTAGACCTTGTCAATAGCACTCAACATCCTCTTCCCACAAACACAAGGCAGGTGCATCCTTCCTCCTTTCTCTGTACAATGTACCATGTCAATCTTGGGAGTTCACAGAGTTAAACTTGAATATCTCCGGAACCTGTTGCTGTTTGAGTTATAATGGACGCAGTTATGCTCCAGGATATATCCTGCTGACCTAAAGAAATCAAAAAACTTACACATGTTGAACACATTAAAACATTTTGTATCACGTCCTCAATTAGCACCTGTTTAAGGTCCAATTGAAAAGTGTGGCGTTGGAGTGGCCGTGCTAGCCAATTATTATGAATACCGGTATCGGCAAAACAACCTTTGTTTTGTAAATGTAGTGAATTGTTTTGTTTTATGTTTGGTATCCTAAAGATTTATAAAGAGTTCTGCTTTTGTTGTTACTAATATGATCTTTCCAGGCAAATACTTTGTCCTCTATTTAATATACTCTGGTGCCCTAAACCTCTTGCTTGGGTAAATCCTAACTTCATTCATTTCCATTCAAATAAATGGAGTTGAAATCTTTCTGAGCAAGGGGAAGATGGCTTCACTGCATATTAAATAGATGTCTTAGTGTTTACATCCCAAAATTGCGATGAATGTTTATTAGATGTCGGATGGATCTATGTATTAGGATCTTCCAATATGGCCACCAAGGCAGGACATCTGCCTCTGCCAATATGGCCACCGAGGCAGGAAGTCAACCTCCTTCTGAATCAATTGCCTGCACCTGTCTGCTCCCTTCATAAGGCTGCATTTCCCTCTCTTCCTTGCCTGTACAAGGTTTTGTTTCCCTGAACTTCTGCTATTGCCTTATCCTGCCTTGTTCTTCACTGTTGCCGATCCCAGCCTGTGACCACGACCAACCTGCCTTCTTCAGCCCTGACCTTGTAACTGTGACCCATACTACTATGCCTTCTCCAGCTCTGACCCTGAAACAGTGACCATAATCATCCTACCTTCTCCTGCCCTGACCTCGGACCCGGACCTCCCGATTCTACTCTTCAGGATTCGGATCCCAGGTACAGGTCAGCCTCTACTCGCCACCTTTGCCTAGCGGGTCTGTCTCCTGAACAGTACACAGCAACGTACGCGACCATAACACTATGGACATCTTTTGCGTAATAATTATTTAATGAACAACGGAAGTTGCATTCATTGGAAAACACCAAACTGTTTAATCTTAGAGGTGTTTGTCCATCAAGGATTCAAATGCTGGAGATTCAGACAACTCCAAAGTGACAGGTGAGCTCCCTCATCTGGGATACAGAGGCTACAGCAATCCATTCTAACTAAACCGTAATTGGTGAAGTAACTGGAAAGGACATCTCAACGTAAACGGAGAGTATTGTTAGTTGCTTTGTGCAATTTCTTAACATAAAGAATGTTAGTGAAAACTTTAGTCCTATGTAGGATGAAATGGAACAACTGACATTGACACGCTTAATTGGTTAAAAGAACATTGATAACATTATAAAAATATATCAATCCAATGAAATCCTTGTGGAAAGTTTATCCTGGCAATGTTTATAAACATTGTAACCTGAAGTTTAGAGTGTGATTTAGTTATCTTATGCCCTTATTGTATACTCTTACATCATTAAAGCTCAGACAGGGAGCGGGCATAAATAAATTGGATTACATTCTCATTTGGGAGAACCAAAGTAGATTGACTATTTCCCTTTTTCTCTGCCCCATTCAGAGAACTTGTTTTTATGGCAAACAAATTAACATTTTCAGAATTACAAAACTTATTTTAAAAAAAAAACCTGTTATTTTTTTAATGGTATTAAAGACTTTTTTTTTTTTTTTTTTAAACATACCACTGCCAATAGCTGAAGTTGGTGCAACATTTTTTAAGTGAAACTTCTTTGCTGGCTCCTAACTAAATTCTCATAGGACTAAAACTCCTTCATGGAGATAAAAATGTGTCACGATCACACGTGTACATAATCTCGCGCCCCCTCTGGCTTTAAATTCTCACAGCACTCAAAGTCCTTCACGCAGAGAACAATGCGATCAGGCAAGCAAACACTACTTTTATATCCATACCTGCCACAGTACTACTTTAATAGCCAAACCTGACACAGTACCACTACTTTTATAAGCTTAACTGCCACAGTACCACTACTTTTATATCCATAACTGCCACAGTACCAGTACCAGTACTTTAATATCCAAACCTGCTACAGTACCAGTACTTTTACTTAGAACGCGCGTGCTCGGCACAAACCCCGTCTTTTTTTTATTTTTATAAACTAGGTAAACTTTTAGCTTTGCAAACCCAAATGTTTGTGAATGTGTGCACGCAAGTTCTAATTTTCTCATTTTCTATTTTCCTGTTAAAAAAAATTTCTTTCTCGGGTAACAGTCTGTATTTTTTTTTAAACCTGGGGGAAATTTTGGATTCGCAAATGGAAAACTTGCAAATGTATGCACAAAATCTCAACGTTTTGAAAATGTTTGCATGTTATTACCCAGAATCCCTGTCTGCAGTGGAAGCATTTTGTGTCGAGTGACTACAGGGAAAGGCAGGTTGTTGACCTGTCTGAGACATGTGAATGTGCTCACACTGTAAGAAGGGTTTTTGTTATTAGCTGGAACATGTCTTGGCAAATTTTACCAGCAAATCTTTATTCAGACAACATTCAAACCCTAAAATAGGGGTTTCTCTCTCATGAAAACATATTTCAGGCTATGGTATCGACTTTGTTTTACTTGGCAAACTGCTTGCGAACATTTGAAACTGTACACATTTTTCTTTGGCGAAAAAAGGGCAATTTTGTATGGTTTGTGTTAAAATTTTGTTTATCTATCAAAAAAATCGCTGATACACATAAGTCTAAATGAAGCCCATTAATATATACAATCATGCACACAGATTTGTACATGTACAAAGAACAACACAAACCTACACATGTTTATATAATGTTATACACTTATGAGATTTAAGCCTGTGCTATTTTCAGTATATGAGTGTCAGTTTTAGTTGTGTCCTTGCAAATGTATATGTAACGGTATTTCTGGCCCGGCCTGACCCACCCAATCTCACATTGGCCCCTGTGGTCTAACCGGACACCATTACAGTGTGGATATGTCATATGGTGCACCTGCTGGCTACAGGACTCCTGAGTCTCCCGCATGATGGTGTGTGGGGAGAACCCGTCAGACAGGCAGCTGAGGTAGTGTGCTGAGTCTCACCTAGTTCCAGTGCAGCGCCTCCACCTCACCAGGGTCCCTGCGTCCGCATGGGGATGATCCTGGCGAGGAACTCCTCCGTGGTGCTCCTCTCTGTACACTCATTTCAGATAGATACACGAGAGGGTTTCTGGCTGAACTCATCTTTATTGACACGGCAGGGCAACTGCCCTCCACAAGGAGTATCTTCAGCCGCTCATCTCGCCAGTGCTCCCTTTAGTTAGGTATGTCACCCAGATCAGGGATTCACTATTCCCGCAGGAATCACTGTCCTGTGCCAGGTCCCTGGACACAGCCTCCCATGGAGTTACTACAACATAACTGACACTCTGATAGAACTTTAACTCCTTCCTCAGCTCTGACAAGAGCTTTCCAGCAACACTCAGCAACCAACTACTTTGCAACTCCACAGCAACTAACTCCACAGCAACTAACTTTAGAACACAGTGCTGTGCCTTATGTAAGCTTCTGAGGCTGACACACCTCTGACATCACTAACCATGGAGTCAGAGCATGTGACCAGTCCCAGCCATACACAGAGCACCCCACCAGGGTGTGAGGGGAAACCTCCATAATTACTGCTGGCATGCCCACACTTACCAGGCCTTACTGCCAACAGGAGAGATGACTGTAGGCATTTTACATGACCGCTACATATACATTTTGTTTTTTTTATCAGACTCTGTTAAATGCCATTTTATTGTATACTAAGGGGTGTTGTGGGGAGGGGCGTTGGCGTTTATCAAAGTCTCCTGGCTGAAGAACGGACACAAGTCGCACATAAAAAAAAAATGATGTTTATCAAGGAAAAAATCCCATTGGTTTCAACTGGAGTGTTTTTCTTTGATAAATCTGGTGCATAGAAGTTTCCCTATTTTTGCAGCCAGCAGACTTTGATAAATTACTTCTTTCTGTGCAATGCTTTTATTTGGCTAAGAAATGGCATTATAATAACTTTACAAAGAGCAAAAGACAATGGCTTCGAACTAATACCTGGAGATTGCGGAATCCAAAAGCTTATCACATCAGCCAATTGCTTATATTCAACCTATTAATTATGTAAGTGTGATTAGCTCACTTTGGCCTTAGGCGGCATCCACACTGCCGCTGACCACGCTTGGCGCTCTGCGCGGTCAGCACAATCAATTTAATTCTGTCCAGCCACGCGGGCGCTGGCCACTTGCTGAGACAAATTAAATTGTCTTTGAGGGGCGCTGATGGGTCACATGACCTCCTCAGCCAAACAGCGCCAGTTACTGTTTAGGCCCTGCCTCCCCCCACTCACGCCTACCGGAAAAGTTGCAGGACAGTCCAACGCTCATGCTTGGAAAGTTGGTGACGTCACCACTCGCAAGCATGAGCGCGGTCCGCAACACGGGGGACGCAGCCTTAGGTGATGCGGCCTCTTTAAAAATCTCTTGTATTTATTTATGTCTAATTGTATTTATTTATATTTATTTTACATACAAATTCAATGTATGTTTCCCTAAAATATTGTATTTGAATGCTGTACAGTAGCACGTACCCATTGACTAATGACCTTTATGGAATCTCCCTGTCAGGTCTAACTAGCTACCTACACTGTGAGTCTCCATGTGTTTCCACCAGCAGAACCCATTGACTCCTGTATCCACCGTGACTAGCTTAACATCGCCAATGGTAGTGCCACAGTTTCTCTGCTACACATGGAAGATAAATATATTTTGTTATTGTTTTGAGTGCAAGCTTGGTTGTGTTCATTACTGTCTCCTAGTGGATGGCGTAAAAATAGCATTGCATATGAAACACTGATGCTCTAGTTAGAGATTGGTGAAAATGTTATGTCCTGTTTCACTTGGCAAACAGTTTCTCTATTTTTCCCTAGAAAATGCAAACTTGTGAATAAAAGAGCCTAATGGATCAATGGCTATATAGTAAATTATAAACCTATAAAATTATCATATACTAACAGCCTTTTTCAATACTGTTCAAGCGTCAATAGGGATTTTAGGCCGAAAAAGGCCTGTGCGGCTTCAGACCATATATAAATACCCGCTAACTACTATAATTACAATGACATATTGTACAGTAGAAAATTACACTAGCTGACAGCTTCAGTGATCAATGTTATAAGGAAGTGAGGCCATCCCCAGGAGAGAGAACAAATCTCTTGCTCTTCATAAAGAATAATGTTAATTGCTGAGCAATCACTTTAAACTAACATAAAATACATCGTACTGTATCCATCTCACTTGGGATGAGGTTCTCTTCATGGCTGGTTACACATAGACTAGCAAATAAAAAAAAAATAATCTTCTCTAGTCTCCACTTTTTCTTAAAAATCTATTTTCCTGCTTACAAAGTCTAGAGGAATTGCTGGTTGATAGAATAAGAGCACATGCTCTCTCAGGGACTGGAAGAAAACTGCAATTCAAAATTCTACAAAGGACCTGCAGATGCTGCAGGACTTACTCTCTCTGTAACAGAGGCCCAAAAAGCTGAAAGCCGCAACTATGAAGATAGTGCAGCTATGGTTGTGCTGTGGGGGTTCTATGCTTCTGGATCGGACCCTCGTACCAATAATCCTGTGGCACTGGGGGGCAGTTGCAGTCCTGTGGCTTGACCCGGTGCTAAAAACAGTAAGTCTTGCTACATCTGTATGTGCATTGAGTGTAAACTAGAACACGCAGACTTCATTCAATACTTCTGATATTGTCGTAGTATACTGCTGCGGCCGAGTTTATTCGAGCATTTGCCCGGTCTCGGCCGCAGCAGTAACCAGGCGCGCGCCGGGATCTTCCTGGCGCGCACCGAAGCCGCTCAGGAGCGCCCTCCGATCGGGGCTTTCTCCCTCCTGCTGCCGGGTCCGCCGGGTCCCCCGGAACCCCCTGCCGCCGTCCCCCACATCGCGGGACACCAGGGCTCCCTCGGGGAGCCCTGGACGCGCGTGCAGGGGGCGCAGGCTCCCGATGACGCGCGGCACGCCGAGGGAGTGCGGCTAGCATGCCGGGGCATCCCCAGGCTTGCGGAGCTAGCCGCACTCAAATAAATCTGGTCGCCTCTGTATAAAAAACCTTCCTTGCCCGGCTACTAAGGTGTTTACATCGAGTGTATATTTACAGGGCGTACTCAGACTGTGTTACCTTGCCTGGGTGCTGAATCGTGCAGGCTGGGCGTTGATAATGCAATGATGGGCACCAGGAACTTTATTCCTACAAACAGGAGCTTTATTAACCGCCATCGATAAATGCTCAGTCTCAACATACACTTCATTGTTTATACAAGGTTGTACTGTCTGTATTCTCTTCCCTAGCTTCCCCAAGCTCGGCCCACTAGGGATGTACTAAGGCTTGGCCCATGATAGGTTACCTAAATGATCCCTCTATTGAATAGCATCTGTAGAGCTCCTTCTCCTGTGGGCCCCTGCTGGGCCATGTATTAGATCCTCTCGGGCTGTCATCATTATCTCCGTCTTGGGTACTAAATGCCACCATTTGGCCTCCTGGGTTTATTACAAGAGACAGAGGTGCCCAATGCTACATCCCATTGACAAAACATATATGGTAAAAAGTATAAAGTAAAATACTTCAATAATAATAAAAACTTGGTTATTTAGTTAACCCTTTGGCCAAAGCGTCATATGCCTGCATACCAACGCCAAGGTATAGCCAAATTAATGCAGGTCCTATACTACACTGTGAACACTTCCTTTTACCTCTGTAAGAGGGGAAGAACCATTATAGGTCCTGTTCCTGCAGCAAAATGAAAAGACCTCCCAAGTTAAAAAGGTGAAGGAGGAGGGGTGAGCTCTGGGGGGAGGTGCCACCAGCCTCCAAACAACTGCTACCAGTCAGAAATTGATTAACACACATTCCCAGTGTAAGGAATCCGCTCCACGGTTTACTGGTTGCCTTACCTTGCAGACCGGTGCAGTTCTGGAACAGCTCTCCTGAGGTTTGCTGCAGCCTGGATTCACTCACCAAAGCAATACACACTCCCTCTGGTATCTACTGCAGCTGTGCAGCCTTTCACTGCAACCTATACTTGCATTCACTCATTAGGAGCAGTACCTTCACACCCCCGCCGGGGATTGGCCCGCTGGCCTTTAAGTACTGTCTTCCCATAATGCTCCCTGCCGAGCATAGTCCTAACTGGATGTCACTACCTGTTCTGCCACAAGCTTTCGCTTGTTCTCCTATGCTGATACCAGGTTCCGCCCTGCGTCCTTCAGTTCCCTTCAAGCCGCTTGTTCTTCTATGCTGATACGGAGGTTCCGTCCTGCGTCCTTCAGCTTCCTGTTCTCCTGTGCTGAAGCAGAGGTTTCATCCCTGTGTCCTTCAGCCTCCAGGATTCCTGCACTGAAGCGGATGTTTCGTCCCTGTGTTCTTCAGTCTCCTGGATCCCTGCACTGAAGCGGATGTTTTCGGTTCCCTGCGTCCTTCAGCCTCCTGGATTCCTGCACTGAAGCGGAGGTTTCGTCCCTGCGTCCTTCAGCTTCTTGGATTCCTGCACTGCAGCGGTGGTTTCCCTGTCTTTCTATAGCTTCCTGGTTCCTGGGGCCTACTCTTTCCCTAATCTAGAGAGGCCGTGTCCTGGTTCCTGCGCTGAGACAGAGGATTCCCTAGCCCGCTCAGGACTCTTGGGCTGTAGCACTGGTGCACCCGTGCAGCAAAGCGGTGTGCTACTCTGGTCTGCCTACCATCTCCTGTGACCAGTACCATGGGCCATGGTCGTCGCTCGCGCAGAGGCCAACCCCACGCTCCTAAGCTGAAGCGGGGCTCTCCTGACTACCTGTTGCCGAACTCTTGCCAGAACAATGTTTATCCTGATGTCTCCTGTCCTGACCCTGGCTTGTACAACGACGACGCTGTCTTCTCCAATCCTGATCCTGTGACATATGACTACGAACTGCGCAATCCGGATCAGCCTGCGCGGTCTCAGGTCGGTGCTTTTACAACCCCACCTCAGCCTCGCGATCCGACCCTGGTTTGTGGCGAGCAGAACCCTGACAGTATGCTCGGCCCCACAAACTCGGACCCCGCTGAGGTGTGGGTTGGTAAGTTTTTTCCTAAAAACCTGTCCCGGTCTGTAGACCAGTCCCAGTTTGAGAATGATTATATATGCGATATAATACCCCTGATGGAAGATCCGTTTATGTCGGAGGGCTTAACTCCCTTGCAAAAGAAATGCCGTAATGATTTGGTTCGTAAGGCTTATTGCCTCAGAGACTTAAAACAGTATCTGGCCAGTGTTTTGGCCATTGCAAACAGTGCTTTCTCCCCTGATTCCCCTTTAACTGGGGATGAGGTGAGTCCTGTGGAACTGGTCAACGCCTGTAGTACACTCAATGCCCTGGCTTTATCATTGGACATTCCTTTAGTACTCCCGGAACCTTCCGTCATGGTGGCTCTCGCTCACGACACGCTGCATTTACTTTCCTTGGGATTGGATGGTTGCTTGTTAAAACAGGATCGCCCCCTGGCCGCTAACGCCATCCTTTGGCGGTTTCCCTCGCTTGCCAATCCTGTCGCTAAACCGGGGGACGTATCTCCCTCTCCAGGAGATGACCAAACGGAACCATTACCAATATCTCCCAGCGTAGTAATTGCCACAGTCCCTAGCTCTGATTGTATGCCCGGGTTCCCTGACACCAATGATAGGTTTACGTTAACCCCTGCCGATCAGTCCTGTGAGGTTCCCCTGGAGAATACATATGTTTCACTAGCCAACACTAAGGTTCTACTATCAGAGAATAAGTCCCTTAGTTCCCCTATTTCTAACTCCGAATCTGTCACTCCAGGTCTTGAGGGTTTTCCAGCTTTAACCTCTGCTAGGCAGTCCTGTGCGCTTTCCCCGTCAGAGAAAGAATCCCTAAATTCTGTTCCCAGGGTCATTTCTGTATTAACCCCTGTGGGGCAGCTCTCTGAGTTTCCTTTGGTAAATCCCTGTTCTCTGTCAGCCATGGTCACGCCCCTAGCTCCAGAGGAGAGATTCCTGTTCTCTCCTAATACAGAGAGATTACCTATGTTTTACTCTCAGGCATTATCTGCATTAACCCCTGTAAATTCTTGCTGCCTCCAAGTTAATGCCTTCGTTTTAGCCTCAGAGAATGAGCCCACAAGTCAGACAGCAGAGGTTGCATTGAGGGATTCCCATAACCGTACGGAGTCCTTAGATATTCTTTGCTATAAATCCCCTGCTTCAGCTCAAGTTTCCGCAGTTTCGTCTCCGGAGACTTCGGCTGAAGTTCTGGTTCCCGATAAATGTATTCAGGAGTCAGGTTTTTCCCTAAGCTTGGTCGCAGAGTTCCTTCTCCCGGGTGTTTCGCTGAACCAGCCTGTCGCCCACATAGCGGTGATCCCTGCTTCAGCGCATAGTTCCCACATTATGGAGTCTGCAGTATTTCTGGTTTCCCAGACATTCCTTACCAAATACCTACTTCAGAGACCAGTACAGTTATGATTAACCCCCGTGTACTGTCTGAGTTCTCCTCTTCTTTAAGCTTAGGGTTAAAAGCATACAGTAGTCTGTATGTCCCTCCTGGGGTTCATATTATGTTCCCAGGAAAGTTTGCTGACGCACGGTTTTCTCCCAAAAGTGACGCTTTTTCATATAGATTAGTAAAAAGCTTGCACTCTGTTTCCCTTTTCGCTGAATTGTGTCTTACTAGTTTTGAGACTCTGAGAGGTAATGATTCTCCTTCTGATTCTGAAGCTCTTCCTACAAGGAGTATCCTGATTGGGGGTCCCCCTGATTTCTCTGTCCAGGTTAATTCTTCAGGGATCAGCATATCTGTGGTCACTCCCTTAGTACTGTCTGAGGTCACCATGCATATATTACAAGTCCTGGGGTTTAAATCTGAGCTATTTAGCTGTCCTGCCTATGCTGAAACCCAGTCCCTCAGTACTGTGTCTAAATATGCCCCAGCAAACATGGGGTTACTCTGGGAAGAAATTAAAACTCCTGTCTTAAAGGGTATTTTTTCTCACATGTCCAGCAAATCTAGAACCTCAGTAATTGTTTGTAAGTCACTTATCAATACATCTGATTTTTTCTCTAATCAAACCCAGACACCCTCACTATCGGTTAGGAGTCCTGTGATCAGAGATTTTGCACTAGAAAACACACCAATTCATGTTTTTGTCAGGTTAGGTACCCCTGTGGTTAGGGACATTGCAGTTTCAGAAAAGACTCCTTGTACTCCTAAGGTGCCTGTCATTAAGAGTTTTCATAGTTCATACTTGCTGCTTGTTGATTCTCAGGGCCCTGTCACTGAGGTACAGACTTCAGCTTCTGATGTTAGCTTCCCTCCCACCACTACCCTGGCTCTGCCTTTTTCTCAAGCTACTGATTTGAAGATCCCAAGGACTATTCCTGATTCACTGACAATATTATCTCCCAATGAAGATTTCCCAGTATTGGAGAGCTCTACTGTTGTTTGCTTCTCTGCTCCTGCTAAACCATGGTTTTGTCCCTCGGAATTTTCGGTTGCCCCTGTTATTTCCTCTCAGTTGGAAATACTCTGTACGTATCCCAAGATTTCGGTCCCTATGCCTGGTTTACTGCTTGCCTTGTCATCTTCCATACCAATACCGGGAGAAGCTTCCAACCAGCCTATACCCTTACTAACCATTACCTGGGAACCTTCTAGAGGAAAAATTCCTCGCAAATTCCAACATGCAGTGGTCAGCCAAGACTTTTTCTGTTACAAAGTTCCTCCTGGTGTATTCGATCAACTATCAGGGCCGCTGATCCTAGATTCAGGTTCCTTTATTAAAGACGGGGCTTTCAGTGGGGGTTCTTCTACCGTTTCTGCTCTGGAACTCTCTGGTTCTTCACAGCCCTGGATTTCCAAGACATTTTGCGAGGCGAGCCATGTACCAAGGATGTTTCTTCCATCAATCTCATATCCTAGAACTGTACTCACCAAAGAACTGCTCGTTTACGGATGCCCTTTCTACCTAAAGAATTTTAGGAACAACTCAATGTCCCCAAGGTCCATGGATGGTCCTGTCTGGCCACAGTTCTCACCTGGGGGTGGGGGTACACTAAGGACTAATCATGAGTCTCTGGAGCACGACTCTAACCCCAATCCTAGACGGTTCAGCAACAATTCCCGGTCCTCCAACTCTATGAGTGCTCATGTTCGCCCGGAGGTCTCGCGTGAAGGGGGGGGTACTGTAAGGAATCCGCTCCACGGTTTACTGGTTGCCTTACCTTGCAGATCCCGTCTCTTTACGCTCAGTTTGTGCCTACCGCAGTCACTAAGGTCCTCATCCGATAGTCCATCGCCCCGGAACTAGGGGTCGCGGGGGGGGTTGAAAGGCTCGTATGCCCCTGTCGCGGGGTTTAATACAGCCGACTCATAGGGCCCAGTGACCCAGCCGACTGGACCGGCCTCCAGTACCCTGTACTCCGCGGACTCGCGCGGTCATCCAAAGCCGCCCGGGGACTCAGCAGAGCGCCGTGTCACATCCACCGGGGGGGGTGCAGGCTGTATTGGAACGAATGTGGGCATAGGCCACAGAAGATACAAAGTCCCGCAATGAGGGCAAATGCCATCGTATTCACTAGTACCTCGGGAAGCCGAATTGTAGGCAGAGCCCGACCACCGTCCTCAGTATTTGGGCCACCCTCACAACCAGACCCCGCCGGGCAATGGAGTAGGTGGGGGGGAGACCATAGTGGCCACAGTGGAGGAGCAGGCCATTCTTTGTACGGAGTCACTTCCTGTACAGGTCTCTCCTCTCGTGGTTCCTCGCCAATCTGAATGTGGAAGTTGCTGGATCCGCCACTGACCTGCTTTTCCGGATCCTCCCTCTGACAGAGTTGGAACCCGCCCCCCAGGGGTTGCAATAATGGGAGGGTTCCCACAGGGGATAATATCATGCCCCTTAATTAAGGGCCGCACCTCTCTCAGTCCTGGTGGGCGCTGGTCTGCGTTTTTTTTCGCGCCAATTTTACTACCCCCAGGAGCTGGAGTCCCTCCGCCGGTAGTTCCCGCCTCTCCTTGCCCAGCAGCTTTTTGCACAAGGTACCTTTGCTTCAAATCACCTCCACGCCGGAATACTTTCTGTGGGCGCCGTCTGAAATCAGTTCCTGGCCACAGTGGTGCATCCCCACAGGCCATAATTGAAAGTCAATACCCCTGGTATAGAATAGTAGAAATCAGGGGAGGGTCCCATAAACTAGCGGTTGACTCAGCCACCGGGGTAGAATAGTCAATGTCCAATCACCGGCGCAGCCATAGCTTGCGACATGCCCCCCCATAAGGGGGGGGCTTTGTTTCAGTGTTCGCGCCATTACCGGCCAGCTCTGCGGCCCAAGTCCTGCAGCAGCCATTTTTTTCTGTAATGTCCATGCGGTTTCCCTAGCAAGCGGGGAACGCCATTTTGATTGGTTGTGGCGCCACAAAAAGGCAATTTCTCGTTCGCTAAACGCGGGTTCTCCCCCAATTATGACAATTTTTCTTCAACTCTTCAAGGGTCGGCCCCCTCGCGCCCGGCAGGATAAAAAAGGGCAGCCACGGCACCTTTGCTCCGCCCTCCAGAGAAAAATCGTAAGGGACAATTCAGCGGACAGTCTGCTTTTCAGGGGTTGCACGCCACGGGTGCCCTCCCCATCCAGCCTTGTACGCCATGTGCGTTCTCCAGCGACCACGCGACTTCACTCTATCATAAAGTTGTCGTACTGAGGCTCCACGTGCGGGGCAGCCACCACACCGGTTACAAGAAAGATTAGTTCAGATGCACCACCACATGTGTACTTTTTCTAGGTGGGACCAGGGTTGCACTACCTCAGGCCTAGGCTCACTCCTCAGTGTCTGATGTGAGGTCATTCCTCCCAAGTCTTGTGCTACCTACGGTGAGGGTTCTGGAATGGCTAGGTACTCTGGCTGGCTCTGCCATGACAGTACTTGGCGGCGTCTACTGGTCTTGGTCAGCTAGCGAGACCCTCTCCAGGATCCTGACAAGTTAAACAGGGCTGTCCCTCGGCATTTTTGTGCACTCCCAAACAGCACTGCCTCAAGTGAATCGGTCAGCTAAGCCCTGCTCCCGACCTACGCTCAGTTCAGGCCCTAGGTTCAGTCCCTGCGAACTGACAATATTCCCGTCAGCCCCCGACCACCCATAGGTAAGTCATACGCAGCACAAAGTGGCAGCAAAGACACTCTACCCTGTGTCCAAGTGCATAGCACTAAACAGCCTGTCCTGGACGGATCTGCCTCTCAGCAGCTGCTCCAGAATGTAACCGGTATTTCTGGCCCTGGCCTGAACCCAAAGACCCTCCATCTCACATGTGCCCCTGTGAGTTGTTCTAACGGGACCCCATTACAGTGTGGATATGTCATATATGGTGTACTGCTGGGTGCTACAGGGGACTCCCTGAGTCGGACCCGCATGATTGGGTGTGGGGAGAAAACGTCAGAACGGCAGCATGATCACCTCGGGTAGTAGAGTGGGCAGTATCACCTCGTTCCGTGCAGCGCATCACCTCACCAGGGGTCCCTGCGTAGCATGGGGATGATCCTGGCGAGGAACTCCTCCGTGTTGCTCCTCTCTGTACACTCATTTCAGCTAGATACACGAGAGGGTTTCTGCTGTGAACTCATCTTATTGACACGGCAGGGCAAATGACCTCCACAAGGAAGATCTCAGCGTCATCTTGCCAGGCTCCCTTTTAGTTAGGCCTTATGTCACCCAGATCAGGGATTATATTCCCGCAGGAATCACGTTCCACTGTGCCAGGTCCCTGGACCCACGCTCCCATGGAGTTACTACAAAATAACTGACACCTGATAGAACTTAACTCCTTCCTCAGCTCTGACTAAGAGCTTTCAGCAACATCAGCAAACCAACTACTTATGCAACTCACAGCAACTAACCTCCACAGCAAACTAACTTTAGAACACAGTGCTGTGCCGATGAAGCTTGAGGCTGACACACCTACTGACATCACTAACCATGGAGTCAGAGCATGTGACAGTTACCAGCCATACACAGAGCACCCAACCAGGGTGTGAGGGAAAACCTCCATAATTACTGCGGCATGCAAAAAATACAGCAAACCTCACCCATCCACCCTCACCCCCACTTACCAAGGCCTTACTGCCAACAGGAGCGATTGACTGTAGGCATTTTCACATGACCGCTACAGATTACATTTGTTTTTTTTATCAGACCTGTTAAATTGCCATTTTTTGTATACTAAGGGGGTGTTGTGTGGGAGGGGCGTTGGGTTTTATCAAAGTCTCCTGGCGAAGAACGGACACAAGTCGCACATAAAAACAAAATGATGTTTTATCAAGGGAAAAAATCCATTGGTTTCAACTGGAGTGCAGTTTCTCTTTGATAAATCTGGTGCATAGAAGTTTCCTATTTTTGCAGCCAGAGGACTTTGATAAAATTATTCTTCTGATGCAATGCCTTTTATTTGGATAAGAAATGGCATTATAATACTTACAAAGAGGCAAAAGACAATGGGCTTCGAAACTAATACTGGAGAGGACTTGCGGAATAATCCAAAAGCTTATAACATCAGCCAATTGCTATTTCAACCTATCATTTATGTAAGTGTGATTAGCCTCACTTTGGCCTTAGGCGGCATCCACACTGCCGCGACCACACGCTTGGCGCTCTGCGCGGTCAGCACAATCAACTTAATTCTGTCAGCCACGCGGGCCGCTGGCCACTGCTGAGACAAATTTAAAATTGTCTTTGAGGGCGGCTGATGGGTCACATGAACCTCCTCAGCCAAACAGAGCAAGGAAGTTTTTTAGGCCCTGCCTCCCCCACTCACAGGCTAAAGGAAAACAAGTTGCAGGACAGTCCAACGGCTCATGCTTGGAAAGTTGGTGCACGTCACCACTCGCACAAGCATGAGCGCGGTCCGCCAAACACGGGGGACGCAGCCTCTAGGGGTGATGCTGCCTCTTTAAAAATCTCGTATTTATTAGGTCTATCGTATTTGATTTAATATTTATTTTACATACAAATTCAAGTATGTTTCCCTTAAAATTTGTATTTGATGCTGCTACGTAGCACGTACCCATTGACTAATGACTTTATGGAATCTCCCGGTCAGGTCTACATAGCTACCTACACGTGGTAGTCTCATGGTTTCCACCAGCAGAACCCATTGACTCCTGGTTATCCACCGTGACTAGCTTAAACTGCCAATGGTCGTGCCACAGTTTCTCTGCGACACATGGAAGCTAAATATATTTTGTTATGTTTTGGTTTGCACGACTTGGTTGTGTTCATACGTCTCTAGTGGATGGCGTAAAAAATAGCATTGCATTATTGAAACCACGATGCTCTGTAGAGATTGGTGAAAATGTTATGGCCGTTACCATTGGCAAAAACGTTTCTCTATTTTTCCCTAGAAATGAAAAAGTGTGAATAATAAAAGAGGGCCTAATGGATCCAATGGTTATAGTAAATATAAACCTATAAAATTATCATATACTAACAGCCTTTTTCAATATGTCAAGCCGTCAATAGGGATTTTTAGGCCGAAAAGGCCTGTGCGGTTCAGACAATATATAAATACCCGCTACTATATAATTACAATGCCATATTGTACAGTAGAAAATTACAACTAGCTGACATCTTCAGAGATCAATGTTATAAGGAAGTGAGGCCATCCCAGGGAGAGGACGAGAGATGAGAAACAACTCTCTTGACTCTTTCATAAAGGCATAATGTTTAAGGGCTGAAGCATCACTTTAAACTAACATAAAATACATCGTATGTACTCCATCTCCATTGGGATGAGGTAGTCTCGATTTGCATGCGACTGGTTACACATTTGATTTTAGACTAGCAAATAAAAAAAAAATAATTTCTCTAGTCGCCACTTTTTCTTAAAATCTCATTTTCCTGCTTACAAAGTGAGAGGAATTGCTGCGTTGATGAAATAAGAGCACATGCTCTCTCAGGGACTGGAAGCAAAACGAAATTCAAAATTTCTACAAAGGACCTGCCGGGGGGATGCTGCAGGAACTTACTCTACTCCTGTAACAGAAGTGCCCAAAAAGCCTGACTGAAAGCGAAACTATGAAAGATAGTGCAATATGGTTTTGTGCTGATGGGGGTTTCTATGCTTCTGGATAGGACCCTCGTACCAATAAGCCTGTCGGCACTGGGGGGCAAGTTGCAGTCCTGTGGCTTGACCCGGTGCTAAAAAACAGTAAGTCTGCTACCGCGTATTATGTGCCTTGAGTGTAAAACTAGAACACGACAGATTACATCTCAATACTTTGATAACCTTGTCGTCAGGTTTATATACTGCTCGGCCGAGTTATTCGAGCATTTGCACGTCTCGGCCCACAAGAAGTGTAGTAACCAGCGCGCGAGACGGGATCTCTCTGGAGCGCCACCGACGCCGCATCAAGGAGCGCCTCCGATAGGGGGACTTTCTCCTCCTTGCGACGGGTCGCCGGGGACCCGGAAAACAACCCTGTCCACGCTCATAGTCCACCCAATCATAGCGGGACAAAGGGCCTCCCCTACGGGAGCCCTGGAAGCGGTGCAGTAGGGCGCAGGACTCACGATGCAGGAGCAGCCAGAGGGAGTGCGGCTAGCATGCCAGGGGCAATCCCCAGGATTGCGGAGTAGCCGCATCAATAATACTGGGTGCCTCGTATTAAAAAAAAACCTGTCCTTGCTCCGGATACAAGGTGTTTACATCGAGTTGTATATTACAGGGCGTACTCAGACTGTGTTACCTGCCTGGGGCTGAATAGTGCGGCTGGCGGTGTTTTAATGAATATGGGCACCAGGAACTTATTCCTACCAAACAGGAGCTTATTAACAGCATCGTAAATGGCTCAGTTTCACATCATCTCATTGTTTTTATACAAGGTTGTACTGTTGTATCTCGTCCCTAGCTTGCCACCACACGCTCGCGACCCACTAGGGAACTGTATAGGCTTGGCCAATGATGAGGTACCTAAATGATCCCTCTCATGAATCAGCATCTGTTAGAGTCTTCTCTGTGTTCGGCACCTGCTGGGCCATGTATTAGATCCTCTCGGGCTGTCATCATTATCTCCGTATTGGGTACTTAAATGCCACCATTTGGCTCTGGGTTTATTACAAAGAGAAGAGGTGCCCATGCACAATCCATGATCAAAAAACATATATTCGAGTCTGTAAGACACTCACGAGTTCACCCTGCTTGACTGATACATCACGAATCACAAAAATACTTCAATATTAAATTAAAAAGAAATCGGACTGGTATGTTTAACGCACACTACTCTAGATGATAATTCCACTTTATGAGATACCGATAGGTCCGTGTCACTTGGCGCCCCGTTTTTGCCCCTATGTTTGTTCTTTTCCCTAAATCGCCCGCAACTAAGGTGGAGAAGTCTCTATCTCCCAAAGGGAAGGCAGGGCACTTTAGCTCCTGTTTTCTGTATTTTCCTTTTCTCTTCTCCTTTTCCGGACCGCACCTTTTGATTATCTCTCACACCCATACGTGACACTTTCATGTTTCTCCTTCTTACCCCCCTTCCCCCCCCTCTCTCCTTTATTCTTTCCCCCCACTCTCACCTTCCCTCCTACCTCTCCTGTATGCTCAGGGGTACTAGAACTCCTATCTTTTATTAGTTGTTTCTCCTTGGTTACCCTGCAGCCACAAAATGCATAGCTTACACGTACCTCCCAAGTTAAAAACGGGGATTAGGAGCGAGGTGTTCTATGCTTTCTGAGCATCTCCTGCTGCGCTGGGAGTGTGTAAACCAGCCTCACAAAACACTGCTACCCAGTCAGAAATTGATTAACACACATTCCCAGTGTAAGGAATCCGCTCCAAGGTGTTACTGGTTGCCTTACACTTGCAGAACCGTGCAGCAAAATTCTTGGAAAGCAGCTCTCCTGAGGTGTTTTGCTGCAGCCTGGATTCACTCACCAAGTCATACACACTCCCCTGGTATCTACTGCAGCTCTGTGGCCATCGCATTTGTCACTTGCAACCTATATCTTCACTCTCATTGAAGAGAGCAGTAACTCTCACCACCCCCGACCGGGGATGGCCCGCTGGCTTCTTAAGTTACTGTATTCCCATACGGCTCCATGCCTGAGCATGTCCTAACTGGATGGCATAACTGTTCTGCCACAAGACTCCCGCTTGTTTTCCTATGCTGATACAGGAGATTTCCGTTGCATGACTCGGTCCTTCCAGTCCGTCTCAAAGCCGCCTTTGTCTCTCATATGATTTTGATACAGCGAGTACGTTCCTGTTACTCCGTTCATGTTCTACCCTGTTCATCAGAAAGAAGTTGGTGTCTCTCTGGGTCTTTAAGCACTGCTAACTTCCGCACGGTCTCCCGCTCCCTCGACTGTGCTAAGAGATGGTTCACTGCGTCTGCTGTTCCTTCAGTTGTCTGGCTAAACCGCATCTCCTGCCAACTGAAGCGGATGTTTTCTTCCCTGATTCCTCTCAGCCTTTCTTGGATTCCTTGCACTGAAGCGGTGGTTCCCTTTCTTCTAGTCGCCGGATTCCTCTCTGAGTCGGGGTTCTCCTTATCCTTCCAGCTAATCCTGGATTCTGAGGCCGATCTTTCCTATTAGAGAGTGTCCTGACGCGCTTGAATCAGAGGGATTCCCCGATCCCGCTCAGTGACTTTGCGCTTCAGCCATGGTTTCAACCCGTGCACTAGCGGGTGTGCTACCTGGTCTGCCTGACCATTCACTTGTACCAGACCATGGGCCATGGTCGTCGCCGCCATAGGCCAACCCCCGCGCATCTACGCTAAAGCGGGCTTCCTGGACTACTCTGTTGCGAATCATTGCTTAACAATGTTTATCCGATTTCTCCGTCCTGACACTGGCTTGTACAACGACGCGCTTCTTCTCCAATCCTGATCCCTGCGACATATGACATACGAACGTCGCGAATCGGCAGCCCTGCGCGGTGATCAGGTCGGTTGCTTTTTACAAACCCCACCTAAGCTCGCGGTCCGACCCGGTTTGGCGAGCAGAACCTGACAGATGCTCGGCCTCACAAACTCGGACCGCCCTGTGGTGGGGGTGGGTAGGTTTGTCTGAAAGCCTGCCCAGCCTGATAAACCAGTCCCAGTGTGAATAAACCCAGTTTCTATGTGATCGATAATACCCCTGATTGGAAGATATGATTGTGTTTGTAGGTTTTAACCCCTTTGGCCAAACAAATGCCGTATGATCTAATTGATGAAGGTTTACCGCCTCCGCGGACTTTAAAACAACGCTGGGCCGCTGTATTGCTTTCCTGGTTCTACCCTTTAAACTTGGGAAAAAAGGTTACCCTTTAGAATTGGACGGACGGGGCCCCCAAAAGGAACTTCTTCCCGGCCTGTTCTTTAGACATTGATATAGCACTAGAGGACCCTCTCCTCATGGGGCTGATGCCCAAAAAAAAAACACTCCATATCCTTTCCATGACATTGGACATTTGCCTAAAGGAACCAGGATCCCTCCCCTCGCCAGCGCTTTCGCCTGCTGCTGGCTGTATCCCTGGTCCTACCAGGACTTGCACTTGATTCTATGGCGTTCCTACAACAAGGTTTGATATGTTTACTTTAAACCCTGCCGATAGTCCTGTGAGGTCCCCTGGAGAATAACAAATGTTTCACTAGCCAACCACTAAGGTTCTACTATCAGAGAATAAGTCCCCTCGTTTCCGCCCCACATTTTTTGTAGTTCCCCTATTTCTAACTACGAATCTGTCACTCCAGCTATTGAGGGTTTTTCCAGCTGTAAACACTCTGCTAGGCAGTCATGTGCCGCTTTTCCCCGTCAGAGGAGAAAGAATCCCTAAATTTGTTCCCAGGGTCAATTTCTTGTATAACCCCTGTGGCAGGAAGCTTCTTGAATTTCCTTTGAGTAAATCCCGGTTCTCTGTCAGCATGGGTCCACGCCCCTAGTCCAGAGGGAGAAGATTCCTGAGTCCTCCTAATAAAGAGAGGGATTACCTATTTACTCTCAGGCCATTGTCGCAGTAACCCTGTTAAATTCTTGCTGCCTCCAAGTTAATGCCATTCGTTTTTAAGCCTCAGAAGAATGAGTCCACAAGTCAGACAGCAGAGGTTGCATGAGGGAATTTCCCATAACCGTACGGAGTCCTTAGATTTCTTTGTTTGCTATAAATCCCTGCTTCAGCTCAAGTTTCCGCAGTTTCGTCTCCGGAGATCGCTTGAAGTTCTGGTGTTTTTCACGATAAAATGGATTCAGGAGTCAGGTTGTCCCCTAAGCTTGGTCCAGCGTTCCTTCTCCCGGGTGTTTCGCTGAACAAGCATGTCGCCCACATAGACGGTGAACCTGCCTTCACGCGCATAATTCCAACATTATGGAGTTGCGTTAATCTGGTTTCCCAGACATTCCTCACCACAATACCATACTTCAGAGACACCGTTACAGTTTATGATTATGATTAAACCACCGTGTTACTGTCTGGAGTTTCTCCCCTCCTTTAAGCTTAGGGTTAAAAGCATACAGTAGTCTGTATGTCCCTCCTGGGGTTCATATTATGTTCCCAGGAATGTTTGCTGACGCACGGTTTTCTCCCAAAAGTGACGCTTTTTCATATAGATTAGTAAAAAGCTTGCACACTGTTTCCCTTTTCGCTGAATTGTGTCTTACTAGTTTTGAGACTCTGAGAGGTAATGATTCTCCTTCTGATTCTGAAGCTCTTCCTACATGGAGTATCCTGATTGGGGGTCCCCCTGATTTCTCTGTCCAGGCTAATTCTCCAGGGATCAGCATATCTGTGGTCACTCCCTTAGTACTGTCTGAGGTCACCATGCATATATTACAAGTCCTGGGGTTTAAATCTGAGCTATTTAGCTGTCCTGCCTTTGCTGAAACCCAGTCCCTCAGTACTGTGTCTAAATATGCCCCAGCAAACATGGGGTTACTCTGGGAAGAAATTAAAACTCCTGTCTTAAAGGGTATTTTTTCTCACATGTCCAGCAAATCTAGAACCTCAGTAATTGTTTCCAAGTCACTTATCAATACATCTGATTTTTTCTCTAATCAAACCCAGACACCCTCACTATCGGTTAGGAGTCCTGTGATCAGAGATTTTGCACTAGAAAACACACCAATCCATGTTTTTGTCAGGTTAGGTACCCCTGTGGTTAGGGCCATTGCAGTTTCAGAAAAGACTCCTTGTACTCCTAAGGTGCCTGTCATTAAGAGTTTTCATAGTTCATACTTGCTGCTTGTTGATTCTCAGGGCCCTGTCACTGAGGTACAGACTTCAGCTTCTGATGTTAGCTTCCCTCCCACCACTACCCTGGCTCTGCCTTTTTCTCAAGCTACTGATTTGAAGATCCCAAGGACTATTCCTGATTCACTGACAATATTATCTCCCAATGAAGATTTCCCAGTATTGGAGAGCTCTACTGTTGTTTGCTTCTCTGCTCCTGCTAAACCATGGTTTTGTCCCTCGGAATTTTCGGTTGCCCCTGTTATTTCCTCTCAGTTGGAAATACTCTGTACGTATCCCAAGATTTCGGTCCCTATGCCTGGTTTACTGCTTGCCTTGTCACCTTCCATAACAATACCGGGAGATGCTTCCAACCAGCCTATACCCTTACTAACCAATCCCCGGCGGGGGTGTGAAGGTACTGCTCCTAATGAGTGAATGGAAGTATAGGTTGCAGTGATAGGCTGCACAGCTGCAGTAGATACCAGACTAACCATTACCTGGGAGCCTTCTAGAGGAAAAATTACTCGCAAATTCCAACATGCAGTGGTCAGCCAAGACTTTTTCTGTTACAAAGTTCCTCCTGGTGTATTTGATCAACTATCAGGGCCGCTGATCCTAGATTCAGGTTCCTTTATTAAAGACTGGGCTTTCAGTGGGGGTTCTTCTACCGTTTCTGCTCTGGAACTCTCTGGTTCTTCACAGCCCTGGATTTCCAAGACATTTTGCGAGGCGAGCCATGTACCAAGGATGTTTCTTCCATCAATCTCATATCCTAGAACTGTACTCACCAAAGAACTGCTCGTTTACGGATGCCCTTTCTACCTAAAGAATTTTAGGAACAACTCAATGTCCCCAAGGCCCATGGATGGTCCTGTCTGGCCACAGTTCTCACCGGGGGGTGGGGGTACACTAAGGACTAATCATGAGTCTCTGGAGTACGACTCTAACCCCAATCCTAGACGGTTCAGCAACAATTCCCGGTCCTCCAACTCTACTGTATAAGTGCTCATGTTCGCCCGGAGGTCTCGCGTGAAAGGGGGGGGGGGTACTGTAAGGAATCCGCTCCACGGTTTACTGGTTGCCTTACCTTGCAGACCGGTGCAGTTCTGGAACAGCTCTCCTGAGGTTTGCTGCAGCCTGGATTCACTCACCAAAGCAATACACACTCCCTCTGGTATCTACTGCAGCTGTGCAGCCTATCACTGCAACCTATACTTCCATTCACTCATTAGGAGCAGTACCTTCACACCCCCGCCGGGGATTGGCCCGCTGGCCTTTAAGTACTGTCTTCCCTAGCATAGTCCTAACTGGATGTCACTACCTGTTCTGCCACAAGCTCTCGCTTGTTCTCCTATGCTGATACCAGGTTCCGCCCTGCGTCCTTCAGCTTCCTTCAAGCCGCTTGTTCTCCTATGCTGATACCAGGTTCCGCCCTGCGTCCTTCAGCTCCCTTCAAGCCGCTTGTTCTCCTATGCTGATACGGAGGTTCCGTCCTGCGTCCTTCAGCTTCCTGTTCTCCTGTGCTGAAGCAGAGGTTTCATCCCTGCGTCCTTCAGCCTCCAGGATTCCTGCACTGAAGCGGATGTTTCGTCCCTGCGTTCTCAGTCTCCTGGATCCCTGCACTGAAGCGGATGTTTCGTCCCTGCTTCCTTCAGCCTCCTGGATTCCTGCACTGAAGCGGATGTTTCGTCCCTGCTTTCTTCAGTCTCCTGGATTCCTGCTCTGAAGCGGAGGTTTCCCTGTGTATCTCCAGCTTCCTGGTTCCTGGGGCCTACTCTTTCCCTAATCTAGAGAGGCCGTGTCCTGGTTCCTGCGCTGAAACAGAGGATTCCCCAGTCCGCTCAGGACTCTTGCGCTGTGCACTGGTTTAACCGTGCAGCTAGGCGGTGTGCTACGCTGGTCTGCTTACCATCTCCTGTGACCAGCACCATGGGCCATGGTCGTCGCACGCGCAGAGGCCAACCCCGCGCTCCTAAGCTGAAGCGGGGCTCTCCTGACTACATGTTGCCGAACTATTGCTTGAACAATGTTTATCCTGATGTCTCCTGTCCTGACCCTGGCTTGTACAACGACGACGCTGTCTTCTCCTATCCTGATCCTGCGATATATGACAACGAACTGCGCAATCCGGATCAGGTCGGTGCTTTTACAACCCCACCTCAGCCTCGCGGTCCGACCCTGGTTTGTGGCGAGCAGAACCCTGACACCCAGCTAGCTCAAACTCCCACACCCACCACATCATGAATATATATTTATGTCAACAAGAGAGCTACTGAGCGGGTTTATTAGCTAAGGACCCTCCGGTTGGATTGATTCTGTTCTGACTAAAAGTCATTGTGATGGTAGGGGTAGCCGGCCTTCGTTAATAAATGTGGAGCCCGCCTGGCTGCCCCTGAAACTGTATGACAAGGGCTTTGTTACACCGGTGCTGCCCGCAGACCAGACTCGTCCATTATACTGAGGGGGGGACGTTTATGTGCACGCACCCGCAGCAGAAGGAGCGTGTCCGGAGTGTGGTGTTTTGGCGTTGCCAGGCCAGGTGGGAATAGGTGTAGCAATACTTGCCGGTACCGGTACAGAAGAGACGAAGTCGTTGCCATTAGCCAAGGTCAGGGAGAGAGAAGATCCGGGAGGTTGAAGTCCAAGCTGTGGTCGAGGGATGAGAGAAGCAGCAAGGTCAAGTGGGAGCCGGGGTCCAGAGCCAGAGAAGGAAGTCCGCCAAGCCGGGTCGCAACCTGAATAAATGAAGAGCAAAGGGAGAGCCAGAATAGACGTCTGCAAGCAGAGACTATGTCGAGCGATGTTGGAATGGCAAGACAGGCATTATATAGTGCAGCTGGCGAATAGGAAGAGGAGGCAGACCTGGAGGAGTGCATGGAGCTGTCCTGGATAGGCTGCCTTGAGAAGAATGCAGGTGAGCAGTTTTAGGGCATGATTGTAGGCTGTGTCTGAGTTGGGGGCGTGGCCTCACTGCAGGAGCAGTGAATAAATTAACTAGATCCGGCGTGCTCCGTAAAGAGGGGGAGCGGGCGCCCATGAGCAGCAGCAGCCGCTATAGCCCCAGCCGCCTGCGGAACAGCGGCCGCCCGCCGGGGACGAGGAGGGAGTCCCCCAACCACGGGGACCGGACGGGACCAGCGAGGGGGACGCCCTGCAGCAGCGGGCGCAACAAGAGGTGAGGTCACGCTGCGGCCGTCGTGACCCCCGAATCCTTACAGGCTGAGTGTCAGCTCTTGGGTCTAATACTGTACCTTACCGTGTTGCCCTTGTATTTCTGTTCCCCTTATACTGTCCCCCATAGGGTTATAAGCCAAGGAACCGTGTGTGTGTGTGTGTGTGTGTGTGTGTGTGTATATGTGTGTGAGGTTAACTATGTAAGCCCAGTGGGCCAGTTAATGCATTATATGCCTTATTCCCTTGGACTCATGGTCCCGTAGCTGCCTGTGCAAGCTTATACTGTAAGTGGGTTGCCTTGTATGGGTGGCCCCTTATGAGAAATAGCTGCAAGGCTTCTGGAACATGAGGGGGATATTTGGGGGCAAACAGGGTTAACCTGTATTGCCTGCCAGCAAGGTATTGAGCTGGTGTCTTAGAGCAGGTTTTAGAGCCCAGTTCACAGACCCCACATTTTAGGTCCATATGGAGGGATCAAATTTTAGTTTTGCTGTGTTTTAAAACTACAATGCATTTTGTGTTTGGTGACAAAAAGCAGCAAGAGGTACAAAATGGTGTGAAAAAGAAAGTACACCCTCTTTGAATTCTATGGTTTTACATATCAGGATATAATAACAATCATCTGTTCCTTAGCAGGTCTTAAAATTAGGTAAAAACAACCTTAGATGAAAAACAACACATGACATATTACACCGTGTCATGATTTATTTAACAAAAATAAAGCCAAGATGGAGAAGCTATGTGTGAAAAACTAAGTTCACCCTTACTGCTTCCATAGGAATTAAGATGCTAAGTTTCAGACAGGTGTTGTTAATCAATTGCCCTTGATTAATTGATCATCAGCAAGTGTGACCACCTCTATAAAAGCCGAAGTTTTAGCAGTTTGCTGGTCTGGAGCATTCAGGTGTGTGTTAACACAATGCCAAGGAGGAAAGACATCAGCAACAATCTTAGAGAAGCAATTGTTGCTGTCCATCAATCTGGGAAGGGTATAAGGTCATTTCCAAACAATTTAAAGTCCATCATTCTACAGTGAGAAAGATTATTCAAAAGTGGAAAACATTCAAGACAGTTGCCAATCTTCCCAGGAGTGGACGTCCCAGCAAATTCACCCCAAGGTCAGACCGTGCAATGGTCAGAGAAATTGCAAAATACCCAAGAGTTACATCTCAGACTCTACAGGCCTCAGTTAGCATTCACACAGGGAAGCATAGAGCGGCCCTGCCTGCAGGCTGGAACCAACCGGAGCAGACAGGGTAACGCCTTTTTGCTGAAGCAGGCGGCGTGCAACTAGGAAAGGGCTAGATCTCAACCCCCAGTTTGTATATGCTCTGTAAGGGCCCTATGCAGAGAGCAGTGAGAAGCGCAATCTCGCCAGATATGGCCACAGCAATTCAGTAAATGGCGAGAAACGGGTGAGATGAGAAAAAAACGCCAGGTTTTTTTTTGTGTTTTAAAAACTCGCTGCGCGGGTGGCGAGAAGCAATATCTGGCCAGTTTAAAAAAGGGCCGTATGCAGAAAGCCCCGATCACCATTTCGCCGCAGATCGCGCCATTAAAATGGAGAGAGATTCTCCAAATAGCTCCGCCAACAAAAGATGGCAAGAAGCTGGAGCTGAGCGGCGAGAGGGACCAGAGAAAAAAAA
>WSYH01008201.1:0-10167 GCA_036426205.1 Ascaphus truei
TATCCGTTGTATCTATTGCTAACAGCTCAGTAATTCTTCCCCAGGATGCTGCACTAGTGTCACGCTGCCAAGGCCGGGTGTGAAGAAGGTTTATAGCGTCACATATACACTTCTGCCAAAACACAAGTGCAAACAGGAATGCCCTCTGATCTGTCATATCTTCTATTACACAAAACGGTATCTAAAAAGGTAAAAAGAACATACATGGGATTCTGCTACAAATATCTCTCTAATTACAAACCAATTAACAAATCATTCAGAATAGAATTGAGCGAAAAGAAAGGGTTAAGTATCTCATGTACAGTATATGCAGTGTAGGCTGTTCTGCAGCATTACATGCAGGGGACAACGTTTAGGAGATATAAGTAATGCTGATCTCAGAGCTGACCGGCTGACCTGCTCTTCTGGCTGACCGGCTGACCTGCTCTTCTGGCTGACCTGCTCTTCTGGCTGACCGTCTTCCCTTCTTTCAGCTTAATGACTTGAATTGTGGCCCCTGTATCTCCCAATTAAACGTTTTATTGGCATATTCTTGTTTGACTCGTTCTATACAGACATTTTCTATATATTCATTGTGGGATTTGATAACATCATATGTGATCTCGCAGAATATCACATTCTGTACGTTTGTGTTGAAGATTTTTCCATTCTCAATTTACTTAATATTAGTTTTTGGCTTCAATTATTTATATCGAGTCCAAAATACCTTTATACAGAATGCTGTTCCCTTTATCCCACAAATGCTGCTTCATTAAAGCCCAGGGGTGGCACTTTGTGCATTCTCAAACTTTTAGGCAACATCCCTAATTTCCAAAAGTGGGATAAAATCTGTGCATATTTAAATGGTTCATTTTAACATTTATCCATTGTGACAAAATATCAATTTTCTCACTCAGACTACTAAATCCCTCCCCAAATATATCCGTTTCACATAAAAGTGTGTGCGCTTCTCCTTCCGTCTTACTGGCACGTCGTCCTTATGGGCGCCACTCCTTGTAACTCCACGCTGCCCTCCAATGGTAAAAGAAATAAGATACATTTACTGTACTCGTCTGGCAGCTGCTCCCGTATAAGGTGGGTAACTCTGTATTAGGGGTCTTGGTTAGAGTATATGTTATACTTATGTCGGATAGATGAGGAATTAATATTCCTAACGGGTTATTGTGAGAGGCCTTAGATCTTATCCTATATGCACGCAGCCCTCGCCTCTCTGACCTTGAACACATACTTCAATCTGATTTTTTGAGACTTGAAACTGGATTTCCCAAAACAAACTGATTTTAAACACTGACAAGACTGTAACAATGGTATTTGGGACCACAGCAAAATTGCTAAAGCTACCAATGACAGAGCTTTAGATAAAAAAAAAAACAACTCTAATACCATCCTAGCCCGTTACTTGTTTTAAATATCTGGGCATATAGTTCAACTCCCATTTAACATTTGGGTTGGACATTGATACCCTGACATCCAAATCCTATGCCAAACTTGGTATACTTTATAGGAACAAATCCTCCCTAAGGCCCTCATGCAGTAAGCAGCGATAAGCCACTTATCACCAGCTTATCGCCAAAAAAGCCTACAGCGATTCAGTAAGCCCAGAGAAGCTGGCGATAAGAGCAAAAATTACCGTTTTTTTTGCTGGAAAAAAAATAAATAAAAAAAATTGGCAGACGCGCGGTGGTAAGCCACTTTTCGGCACTGATCGCCAGTTTTTCAAACACGCTCAATTCTTTAAGCCCTGATCAGCTTATTGCGGCTGATCGCCACTTTAAAATGGCTGTTTCTTCTCCAAATTGTCCCGCCACAAAAGTTGGCAAGAAGGTGGGGTGAAGCTGCGATGAAAATAAAATGCATGTGTCCCGGAGCTGATATCCATTAATATCAGCACCAGAGACCCCCGGCATGAATCCGATGCATAAAAAATGCATTTACAGGCAACTGCATTACCGCCAAGGCAATGAAGAGGTTATACAGCCGTGCCAGGCTTATTGTGGGTAGCGGTGGTGGGTGAAGGTGGTATTTGGCCCGGGGTGGGTGTTTAGGCCTTGCGGGGGGTTGCGGGATGACTTAACCTCTTCTTTACCTTAGCGGTTAATACCGCTAAGGTAATGAAGGGGTTAACCCCTCCCGCTACCCCCCCCCACCCGGTAGGCCTAAACACCCTTCCTTGAGGCCAATACCCCGTTCACCCACCTCCACTACCCACAATAAACAAAAATACACATAACAGCCCCACTGGATCCCCGTGGATCCCCGCTGGCCTGCTGTACCAATCCTGTATTTAAAAAAACAAAAACATGGCCTACATTTACATCAATACAGCTCCTCCCACCCCACCAAACACATACAGTATAGTAATGGGCAAAATAACTATTATCAAGATACGTGGTCATCTCTCCATCTTTACTATACGGACTTGCACAGACGATAGTTGCGAGCTGTGCCTCCCAGACAGGCAGAAAGCTGCAGTGATACCCAGGGGGAGGTGGCGAGACCTCTGATTGCTGCCTCCTCTCCTGCAGCACCTCCTCCAGTGTATCATCCCATACAGGAGTCACAGCATGGGGGGGGGGGAAGGATCCCATCCTATATTGCAGAGGAAGGATAGCAGTGCCTGTCCTACCCCTCCTTGTCACATGGGATTAGGGCTATGTTATTGAGTGAGGGGTTGTATGTTTGTATTCGTAGGGACAGGCAAGGCCGGAGCCAGATGGGTTTCTCCTGCCTCTGTCCTCCCTGTCTCCTGAGGTGGCGCTAAGCAGGTGGGCGCGCTCACGCTGGCCGCGATGAAACACATTGATGCAATGTGTGTGGCCAACGTTAGCAAGCCCATGCGCGGCGCTTACCTGCTTGGCGAGACAACCAAATTTGATTTGGCTGCTCGCTGATGCGTCGCGTGCACGGTTTGCCAAATGAGAGCGAACCAGCTCCGTGACGTAAAGGCTGCGCCCCCTGACACGCCCCCTCAAGCGCGCAACTGGCTGGCCATGAAATGCCCAGTGCTTGACGTCACGGCACTCGAGCGCCAGCGAGCACTCTCCCACCCTGGCCGGGCCGAGCTCACAATGCCCACGTCACGACATGGATTCCGCGCGTCCGCGATTGCGTGCGTCTGTCTGCTGGGCGATGTGTGCTCATCCCCAGCAGACTGAATGACCCGACTTGGAGGCGAGACTTGGAGGCGAGACTTGGAGGCGAGACTTCCTGTAAGACGTCATATCCTCCTTCATCCATGTCATTGAAAAAAAGAAACAATGTGTGTGTGTTTACATTGCACTCTAATTTCATTGGCGAAATACACGTGGCGCTGCTGCAGCATGAATTTACAACGTGAGTTGTCTCCCTCAAGTGCAGCAGTCAAGTCAAGTACTTCGCGCGCACGTCACGTAGTAGGCACCGTGAGCGGGCCTAAGGCCATACAGCCTTCGCCCGTCCGAGGTGTGCGAAGGCTGTGACATCACACGAATGAAGCAGTTGCGTTTTCAGCCCCATGGTAGGCGCGCCGTGGGCGGCATGCCTAGAGGGGTCAGTGAGCTGGTTTGCTCTCATTGGACGAACCGCTCACGTGGCCTGTCCGTCAACTGATTTCTTGCGCAACACGCGCCCCCTCCTGCTGTCGCACGTGCGGTCTATGGGCGCGATCAATGCCTTTAGGCAATGTGATCGCGCCCAGCGCGGATGCCTCCGCACGGTCATCGCAACCATGTCCAAGGCCTCAGGCTGCGATCAGGCAGGGAGCGAGCGTGCTGGCGCTCGTGCGCGGTGATGTTACGCACTCTGCTGGGCTGGGTGATTTATGGCCAGCTAGTTGCGCGCGCGCGGGGGCGGGCGTCGGCCATGACGTCACGGAGCTGGCTCACCCACATTGGGCGAACCGCTCACGTCATGCGCCAGTGAGCGGCATAATCAAATTTGCTTGCCTCTGCAAGCAGCTAAGTGCCGTGCATGCGCAGGCGCTCGCTCATGCTGGCCACACACATTGCAGCAATGTGTTTCATTGCGGCCAATGCGAGCGCACGTCCGCTCAGCATCACCCTGGCTGAGGCCTCAGGGGAAATACCACGATTGGTTACTAAGTCCGGAGACATAATACCGGACACACACATTTGCGGTATTATCTCTCATTTTTTACCGGATAGAGTAACCAAATACCGGGCTATTCGGTTCAATACCAGACAACCATCGGATAGAGACGTTAGCTGTTTGTTCTATACCGGGGGTGGCCAAACCGCAGCTCTTTTGCAGTAAAAGTGCGGCCTCTGTGAGAAATTAGGACCCAACACACTTAGCGGCTCCAATTAACATGTTAACTGCCAAGCAAAACATTGCACAATGTCACAAAAGAAAGGTAACAATTCCGAGACATCGGACAAATTATCAGAATGCTTCAAATCTGAGCCATAGATAAAATATCTACCAGTTTAAATTACATATATACTGTATATGTATTTCCTCCCAGAGGATTACATACAGTATTCTGATTATTAAGCTCGGCTAACACGATACAGATATATATACAGGCATACCCCGCATTAACGTACGCAATGGGTCCAGAGCATGTATGTAAAGCGAAAATATACTTAAAGTGAAGCACTACCTTTTCCCACTTATTGGTGCTTCGGTACAGGTAGGGAGCCGGTATTGCTTTTCAGGACGTGCTGACAGGCGCATGCGTGAGCTGCCGTTTGCCTACTGGGCGAGGGGAATCAGCGCGTCACTACTACGGCGGTCTGTAGGGCAGAATAAGTGTCCGTACTTGCGAAGCGAGCGTACGAACACAGGGGTATGGTGCTATTGAAAATATGTCCTTACTCATGAGTGTGCTTAAAGTGAGTGTCCTTAAACCGGGGTATACCTATATATATAAATATATATATATATATATATATATATATATATATATATATATATAAATTGTACTCCTTACTATTTATTCATATACTCAGCGCATTAAAATTCTTTGGCCCACAAAAGGGTGCTGGTCACGCCTCCGCTCTTTCACATGTATGCTAGTAGGGGTATGCTGAAGCTGAGCCCCCCTTTGGGAATCTGGGCCTGCGTAATGATATTGCCGAATATAAAGAAAACATACACCTTGATTTTGGAGGAAGCCCTGTTATAGCCATATTACTTCATTATAACAACACATGCCTTACTATAAAAGACCCATCTGCTATAATAACAACATCCACATTATAAAAAAAACTTCTCTGAGACCTAATTCTGTAGCTGGGAGTGCACCAGGTCCTAAGCATGTCCTGCTCTTTAAAAAATAAAAATTTTAGTGTTGTTTTTCTTAATCTCTAGCTTCTGAGGTTACCATGGTGACCGAGGACCAGGAAGAGTTCCATTTTAAACTCCCGGACACTTAATATTTTAAACATATGTATTTCCTGAATGAAAAGCATCAGATTACAGAAAATAAAAACAGCATTAAAAAGGGCGCAAATAGATCTCATAAAAAAAAATCGCAGAAAAAGGTGATCAGCGCGGACTGCTGTGTCGTTTCAAAAACAGCTTTTCTTACAAATTACCCTCGCCTATCTTTTACACCGTGATCACAGTTAAAACGGAAAAGGACACACAGTGAAATCCTATTTTCCACATGTATTTAACCGTGTCTAAATATATTCGATTGCAATATAATGCCACTGCCTTCTGCCTACGTCAGCTCGGGGTCAGGGGCACAGTTGCAATGGTGAAAACCCTTGAGAAAAGTCCAATGAAAAGAGATAGAGAATGTTTTCCGATGTTGAAGCCAAACGTTGCGTAACAGGCTCCTAATATTTCACATGTTTTGTAGATTACAGAACACAGTATTCTCTGCAAGATGAACTATCTGCCAGATAGACCGCAATCTGTGGGTTTAATATCCAAACAACGCACTCCCGGACCCAGATAACACACACAGGTATACCCCGGTTTAAGGACACTCACTTTAAGTATACTCGCGAGTAAGGACATAGTTTCAATAGCACCATACCCCTGTGTCCGTACGCTCGCTTCGCGAGTACGGACACTTATTCTGCCCTACAGACCGCCGTAGTAGTGACGCGCTGATTCCCCCTCGCCTAGGGTGACCATTTGTCCCGTTTTTCCCGGGAATGTCCCGTTTTTTTGTGTTGGCGGCGGTGCGCGGGGATGAGGGGGGCGGTGGTGCGTGGCGGCGGGGAGGAAGAGGATGCAGATCAGCCCGGCAAGTATTTTTTCTTACTGCCAGGGGTTGGGCTTCTGCAGAAACGTGCCGGGCCGCAGGGGATTGGATGGAGTATCCGGGGGGCGGGGCTTTAGAAGGCCGGGCCGCAGGGGATTGGATTGGGGGTGGATTTGGTTCCGCCACGGATCAGACAGTTCCTTTGGTCTGCGGATTTGTGCAAATCAGTCTAAAAAGGGGCGATTCGTCTTTTTCGGATTTTTTTTTTTATCACTGACAATCCAATCCGTGGATTCACCTGATCCGCTGGTGGATTTTAAGAATCCAATCCACGGATGCGGCAATTCGCCCTCGGATTGCTGAATCCACGGATTGGATTCTTAAAATCCACCAACGGATTGCAGAATCTGCGTATTGGATTGGTAAAAATTGACCAGGGGGATTGTATCCATGTCACGGGGGACCAGGTACTTACACATTTATACCGGGATCATATCACTGAGCAAAGCCAATAAGTAAAATAAATTGGGATTTATTCCGTAGAAACAGGCAAACACACATTGGGTTACAATAGGTACAAGAAAAATACACTTACTGGGGGTTTGGGGTTGAAACACTGACTTTCCTGGTTGGAATAAAGTCTTTAGACAGTCCGTTGGTTGACTGGGTCTTAGCCCGAAAATTTCTGGAGCTCAAATTGGCATGAGCCTCCAGCAGCTCCCGCACTTTCCACTCCAAATGGTACTGAAAGTGTGACTTAGAAGCTTTTCTGCTTAAAACCCTGTAGCTGTTTCCTTGCTGTCTCCACAAGGCTTCGTTGGGTCGGTCCGACCCCTCTGTGAAGGTTACACACTTTGAACCTTGGAAACCTTGGAAAACACATTGAATCTGACTCTCTGGGCTGGCTGCTCACTTTTTTTTATAACCTTTTCAAAGTCATCCCTGCAGTATTACAGCCAATCCGCAGTGCGAGAACTTCATCTCTAGCCACTCACACACTTTGCCAGGATTGTGAAACCTGGCACCTGAGCTTCAGCATGGCAAAGGAGCATGTGCGAAAAACGCCATCTTGCCTACTTGTCATGCAGAGCCCAGGTGCTTCAGTCTAGCGAGATGACTGCTGGACCAGACGGCATGCCATACTCCCAGGATTTGGACACTTAACTCAGCTATCCTGTTTAGATGTCTTTCACACCCCTGACAGCTATTGTGACTTTGATCTACAGACCTGGGATTAGACTCACTGGCACCAAAAGCCCAGGTGGTCAGGAGCACCCCCTCTGTCCCAAGGATGAAAGACCCTGCCTGGTTTAATGTATAAAATGTAAACATATTTCAAAACACTGCTGCTTAATAAAATATACTTTCATTCATTCTGCTGCTAAAATGTATTGCAGTGTATGAAATAGAGTGTAACAACTAAACTGTTCCCCGTACACTAGCCTTTATTCCGTACACCAAGCAAACTAGACTTTTAAACATTTTAACGTTACTTCTAAAACTCTCACAGCCTTATCTTAATAAAATCCTGCTCGGTTTTATAAATTGTAAAGGAAAACCCCGTCTGTGCAGCTCCAAGGCAGTGAACCAGAGGCAGGAAGCCCAATGTGGCAATGAATGAAGATGAGTGGAGCATGAGGGGGGAGAAAGAGTTTAGGAGATAACTGTTAGCAAGTCCGTGACAAATAAAGTATCAGTTGCATATGGCACAGAAATAGGATCGGTGTGGAGTTGCTGGTACTCACAATGATGCCGTCCTCCGTTGCTCTCACTCTCTCTCCCAATGTCACGTGTATCCAGGAGGATCGTGACGTCACTCCACGGCGCGGGCACGCTCCGAAGGCAGTAGAAACAAAGTTGGAGACCGATGCGGCAGCCACTCCAAAAGACTGGGACTCACCAGGGGGAGATTAAAAACTGAAATACTTTATTAAGCTACATCAAAAACGACACTCAGGACAAACAAAAATAGGGGAACCTCCTCCCACGCGTTTCGGGCATAAACTGCCCTTTCTCAAGGAGTATATACGCTATGTAGCTTAATAAAGTATTTCAATTTCCCCCTAGTGAGTCCCAGTCTTTTGGAGTGGCTGCTGCATCGATCTCCAACTTTGTTTCAGTTTTATAAATGACTGTAGCATCCCATAACCCCTATACCTATACCAGAGCTAGGCAACCATACTAACGTGCTTGATACACTTTATTAAAAATATCCTAAGTCCTTTTGGTGGGAGGGATGGACGGGGAAACCAAACACTGTTTTTCTTCCCCAGCCACATCCCCGACACTCTGCAAACAGACTTCTTATTTTAATAAAACTCTCTCAGCCTTATCCTTGGCTGGAGTATCTCCTAAACTCCTTATACCAGAGTTAGAGTGACCTGGGCAAGAACTGGGCAGCCCCTCCTGTTATATTAGGGACCCCTTGACTGTTTCAGGGACCCTTTTCATCCCCGCGCCTCCTTTTACCTTCTCTGGTCTATGCTGAAGCAGGACCTCCTACTGGTGAGTCGCAAGAACGCTTTCATGGTAGGGTTTTGACCGGAGCACTGCGCTTCAACGTAGCCGGGAATCTAACCTGATCCCTGGGTCCGTTTTTGGGGTCTCCAGTAAATTTGGTACCCCGCTACATAGCCGCAATCTGAAAGAAGTTTCTCCGTCAAACCAACCCGGAAACTCACTGCCTGGTCTTCTCCACTTGCTCGCACTCCTGGAAAGGGTAAAACATAAAAAATTGCAATTGTCGCATATTTTATTACATGGTACAGTAATGCATGCACAATGCACGGGTCCAAGAGCTGACACTCTAGGACCCCAAAACACAGTTCAGGGGCAACCAAGTGGGCTTAACCTTTATTATAAAGCCTGGTTACCCCCTCACTGTCACAATCCAATGGTGTTTTGTTTTTTTAATTAAACCCGCAGGGCTTGAAACTGGAACAATCCGTCTGAAACTGGAACAATCCGTCATCGGATCTTACACCGCGGGACGGATTCTGAATGGAAAGCTCAGGAAATTCCGCTTAACGGATTTTTGACAGTCTCCCCAAACTCTACTCGGGAGCCAATGCTCCTCTACCAGAGGCTCAGCATTATAAGCGATGTTATCTGAGATGTTTGTGAGTATAAATTTTATGTGCTGTGAATAATGAGTGGGAAATTTTACATTTTACACCAAGCATGTCAAACTCAAAGGCTAACACGGGCCAAATAAACAAGGTTTAAGTTTAGGTGGGCCGCAAAAAAACAAAAACTTCAATATTCATAGAAACGTAGGTTTATTTCGAAAAGTGCAGTATAAAAAAAAAGAACAAGAACAACGATAAAATTAATGTTTTCTTCCTGACACTTGGCATCTCTGACTCTCTCTCTCTCTCTCTGACTCTCTCTCTCTCTCTCTGACTGTCTCTCTCTCTGACTGTGTCTCTCTCTCTCTGACTGTCTCTCTCTCTCTCTGACTGTCTCTCTCTCTCTGACTGTCTCTCTCTCTCTGACTGACTCTCTCTCTCTGACTGACTGACTTTCTCTCTCTCTCTGACTGACTCTCTCTCTCTCTCTCTCTCTGACTGACTCTCTCTCTGACTGACTCTCTCTCTCTCTGACTAACTCTCTCTCTGACTGACTCTCTCTCTCTCTCTCTCTCTCACACACACAGACACTCTCTCTCACAGACACACTCTCTCTCAGACTCTCTCTCTCTCAGACTCTTTCTCTCTCAGACTCTCTCTCTCTCAGACTCTCTCTCTCAGACTCTCTCTCTCAGACACACACACAGACACACACACAGACACACACACACACACACACACTGATACACACACACACACTGATACACACACACACTGATACACACACACACACACACACACACACACACACACACACACACACACACACACACACACACACACACACACACACACACACACACACACACACACACACACACACACACACACACACACACACACACACACACACACACACACACACACACACACACACACACA
>WSYH01008201.1:12764-28271 GCA_036426205.1 Ascaphus truei
TGGGGCGCTGCGGATAATACGTGTTACCCAGGCTCCCAGCTAGCGGAGGCTCAGATCTCCTGGAGCCGCAGGTGCGCGCAGTTACCCGTGTCGCTTAGCGTAGAGTGTCAGCAAAAAGGGCTGGTACATAGGTCTTTTTTATATAGCGCCATTAAATACATAGCGTGTCACACGAGTAATACATGTGGGACAATATATAATTACAAAATAACAGATCATAGGAAATAAGTGCTTCAGACATAGATTGTGTTAAGCTTCTATGGGGGTGCGGCTTCGCGCCTGCACACTTTCTATGTAAGCGCTGCATAACTGGCGGTTGGAAACATTAACTACTGTTTATATCAGACCTGACGTGCTGATTTTTGTATAAACAGCGGATTTAAAATAGTTGCGATTCATAGAAAACCCGTGTGTGATTGCGCTGGCTTCGTATCTATGGTGACCTAGAGTGGTGGGAGAGGCTAGGTGTTGGGTTTAGGGGGCGGGAAGCAGAAAGAAATCATGGCGCCTCCTCCCTGTGAGGCAGGACGTGATAAGCCAAGGGCAGACCCCCCCACTTTACTGGCTGCAGGCAGGGCTTGACGGCGACCCCGCGTTACCTGGTATGCAGGCAGGGCTTGCTGACCCCCCCCCCCCCCGGTTACCTGGATGCAGGCAGGGGCTTGCGGACCCCCGGTTAACTGGCCAGGCAGGGTTGCGGACCCCACCGGGTACCTGGCTGCAGGCAGGCTTGGGAACACCGGTTACCTGGCTGCAGGCAGGGCGTGCGGAACCCCCCGGTTACCTGGCGAAGGGCAGGGCTTGCGGACCCCCCGGTTACTGGTGCAGGGCAGGGCTTGCGGAAAACCCCAGGTTACCTGGCTGCAGGCAGGGCTGCGGACACCTTGGTTTAACCGGTGCAGCAGTCTTGCAGACCCCCTGGTTACAGGCTGAAGGCAGGGCTTGCGGACACCACCACGGTCCTGGCTGCAGGCAGGGATTGCGGACCCCCCGGTTACTGGCTGCAGACGAAGAGATGCGGACCCCGGTTACCTGGCTGAGGCCGGGCTTGCGGACCAACCGCGTTACTCGGCTGCAGGGCAGGGCTTGCGGGACCCCCGTTTACTGGCTGCAGGCAGGGCTTGCCCTTGGGCACCCGGTCGGCCCCACCCCCCGCCACACGGTGAAGGTGTGAGTGTTGTCGTCGCTCAGGTCAGCACGGCTTGACGCAGCGCTCGGGCCGTACGGCAGCACCGGCCTGCATCCACCACCAGGCCCACCTACAGCCCGCGGTCCTTTCTCCAGCCAGAAGGAAACCGGGGCGCAGTCGCACGCATCCATCAGCCGCCCCGCTAACATCCTTAACCGGCGGGGAGGTAACCTGGAAGCAGGCCGAATCTCCGGCGGCCTGCCAATGGTCGCCATGGAGCGACAGCAAAACTGGCGCGCCTTTTCTGACATGACAGGGGACCAATCGCGGCTCCTGTACGAGGGCAGCAACCAAATCATAGGAGGAGGGGCGGGCTGGGGACCCTGCATAACCCCTTCCAGGATGTGAGTGTGACAAACCTCAGGGGTGGTGAACGTCGGCCCGCGTGAGTCGCGTTTTGCGCTCGCAAGAAAGGAGGGAAAAAAAAAAAAACCGTCCCCTTTCTGATTGGTGCCTCGTGGTGGCATATTGCCAAGAGTTTTTTTTTTTTCCAAGACCCGCCCCCTAGGAAGCAAGTCCACAGAAAGAGCGAGTCTGAGAGGAAGAACTTGAATATCACCACCGGGAAGCAGTTTGGGAGGAGGGCACATGATCCGCTCCACCACCCTTGCGCAGAATACCCCCATGCTCAGAATACCCCCCCTCTGCGAATCCCCCCCCCCCCCCCCTGCTCAGAATACCCCTTCTGCTCAGGAATCCCCCCCTGCTCAGAATACACCCCCCTGCTCAGAAACACCTCTGACTCAGAATACCCCCCCCCTGCTCAGGACAGAATACACACCACCCGCCTACAGAATACCCCCCCCCCGCCTCAGAATACCCCCCCCCCCTGCTCAGAATACCCCCCCCCCGTCAGAATACCCACCATGCTCAGTATACACCCCGGCCTAATACCCACACGTGCTCAGAATACCCCCACGATCCGAATTCCCCCCCCTGCTCAGAATGTCACCCCATGCTCCAGAAGACCACCCCTGTCCAGAATACCCCCCATGCTCAGAATACCCCCCCCCCACTTCTCAGAATACCCCCCCCCCTGCCTCAGAATCCCCCCGCGCACGTTACACGGTCCTCCTTGATCCCCCATGCATGATTTCCCACCCATGCGCACGTCCAAGAGACCCCGACCCGCGCACTACACGGTCTCCAGACACAGCTGCATCCTCGCTAGCGCTGGTGTGCGGCGCTTGGCGAGGTGATTGCATATAATATATATATTGCATCGAGCCCACGTTCCCGCGATGCGTAGGCAAGGGCACCACACAACCCTCGGGCAGCTTAAAAAATTTAGGCGGGGTGTGAGACTGCTTGCAGGGGGGGAAATAGAAAGAAGTTTAAAAAAAAATTGTTTCTAAGCGCAGGTGAGGGGGAACTACGCTAAGCGCTAGCATGGCGCAGCCTAATCCCAGATCATCGGTCTCTGGACTTCAATAAAGTTGTTTATGATTAAATTTTGCAGATCCCCACATAAAATGACTGTGTGTGATCTCATGCAGCTCAAGTTGTCACTTCTGTGCAGGTGATGTCAGTCTTGTTGGTGTTGCCGATTGGGTGGGCGGGTGAGTGGGGGTGGGTGAGCTGGGGGGAGTGTGGAGTGTTGTTGATTTGTTTTTTCGGGTGTGTGGGTGAGTATGGGGGTGAGTGGGTGGGTGGGTGGATTTAGTGTGGGAGGGGGGCTGTGGGGGGGAGGGTAGGGGTGGGTGAGGGTGGGGTGGGTGAGGGTTACCCGTTTTGTATATACGCTGCTGTGGGTGATGTGTTGGTGTGTGGTGTGATTGTGTGTGTGTGAGTCACGAAACCTCCCCCACTCAGGGGGTGTGATGAGAGTGAGCGTGAATCAGAGACCAAACCCCAAAGGCAGTAATAGCACCCACAACACCAAAGTCAGTCATCACAGAGGTCAGGTCAGTACCACTCTGTCACCCTCTCTCTTCCACCCACAAATTTGGCGTATCTTAATGCCAGCATACTACACCAAAAACTATATGCTTTCTTCCAGATCTGACTAAAAAGCTTCACACAGGAGAACGCGGCTTCCAAGCAAAAGAATCCGCGTTTTCATCGTGGGATAAACTGCCAGAGTTGGGAACGCGAGAGAGGAACTGCTGCACTGGAAGCCATGCATGGCACTCCAAGAGGTGAGGAATTGTTTGAGGAGACCTGTTTTATACAATTGAAAAAAATTGAGCTAACATTTGAAAAGTAAAGTGGCCTTACTACAGATGGGTGGGGGTCTGAGAGTGGGGTCGAGAGTGAGAGTGGCTGAGAGATGAGAGTGAGAGTGGGTGCTGACCAGTATGAGAGTGGGTCTGAGTGAGAGTGGGTCTGAGTGAGGAGTGGGTATGCTGAGTGAGAGTGGGTTTGATGTTGAGGTGGTCTGAGAGTATGAGTGTGGGTCTGAGAGTCTGAGTGTGGGTTGAGAGAGGGTATGAGAGTTGAGAGGGTCTGAGAGAGGGGTCTGAGAGTGGGTCTGAGAGTCCTGAGTGTGGGTCCTGAGAGTTGAGTGTGGGTCTGACGAGTCTGAGTGTGGGTATGAGAGTCTGAGTGTGGGGCTGAGAAGTCTGAGTGTGGGTCTGAGAGTCTTGAGTGTGGGTCTGAGAGTCTGAGTGTGGGTATGAGAGGTCTGAGTGTGGGGTCTTGCGAGAGTTGGAGTGTGGTTCTGAGGTCTGGGTGTATGGGTCTTGAGAGTTGGGTGGGGTCTGAAGTCTGGGTGCGGGTCTGAGAGGTAGGGGTGGGGTCTGAGAGTATGGGGGTTTGGGTACTGAGGAGTCTGGGGTGGGTCTGAGGGAGTCTGGGTGTGGGTCATGGAGTCTGGTGGTAGTGGGTTGAGAGTATAGGGTGGGTGTAGAGAGTATGAGAGCGGGTATGAGAGTAGGAGAGCGAGTCTGAGAGGGGGTCTGAGAGTCTGTCTGAGGAGAGCGGTCGAGATGAGAGCGTGTGTATGAGAGTCTGAGTGTGGGTATGAGAGTCTGAGAGTGGGTGAGAGTCTGAGAGTGGGTATTGCGAGTCGGAGAGCGGGTCTGAGTGTCTGAGAGTCTGAGTGTGGGTCAGAGTCTGGGTGTGTGGTCAAGCGTCTGAGTGTGGGTCTGAGAGTCTGGGTGGGGCGTAAGAGTCTGAGTGGGGTCTGAGAGTCTGGGTGTGGGTCAGAGTTGAGAGTGGGTCTGAGAGTCTGAGGCGGGTCTGAGAGGAGTGGGGTTCTTCATAAGAGTTGAGAGCGGGTCTGAAAGTGAGAGTGGGTCTGAGAGCTCTGAGAGGGGCTGGAGTATGAGAGTGGGTGCGAGAGTCTGATGAGTGGGTCGAGAGCTGATGAGGGGTCTGAGAGTGGTTCTGAGGTCTGAGATGTGGGTCTGAGAGTCTGAGTGAGAGGGGTATGAGATGTCTGAGATGCGGGTCGGAGAGTATGAGTGTGGGTCTGGTTGTGGTTGAGTGGGGGTATGAGTTGGGGTCTGGAAGGGGTCTGAGAGTGGGTGAGAGTGGGTCTGCGCGTGGGTTCTGAGGTGGTCTGAGAGTGGGTTGAGAGTGGGTTCTGAGATGGGTCTGAGAGTGGGAGTCTGAGAGTGGGTATGAGGAGTCGGTCTGAGAGTCGGTATGAGAGTCGGTCTGAGAGGCTGAGGTGTCGGTAGGTTGAGAGTCGGTCTGAGAGTCTGAGGAGCTGAGAGCAGGTTGAGCGTCTGAAGAGAGGGTGTTCTGAGAATCGTGTCTGAGAGGGGGTATGAGAGTCTGAGACAGTTTGGAGTCTGAGAGCGGGTCTGAGAGTCCTGAGTGGGGGTTGAGAGGCTGAGATGTGGGTCTGAGAGACTGGGTGGTGTGGTGTGGGGGGGGGTTGGTGAGAGGCTGAGTGTGGGTTGAGAGGTTCTGGGTGTAGGTCTGAGAGTCTGACTGGGGGTCTGAGAGTCTGAGTGTGGGTATGAGAGTCTGAGAGTGGGTTTGAGAGTTCTGAGTGGGGCTTCTGAGAGTCTGGGTGGGGTCTGAGAGTCTGAGTGTGGGTTGAAAGTCTGAGGTGGGGGCTGAAGAGCGGGTCTGCTGAGAGGTCGAGTGTGGGTTGAGAATCTGAGAGATGGGCTAAGAGTTGAGAGTGGGTCTGAGAGTGGGCTGAAGTCTGAGTAGTGGGTCTGAGAGTCTGAGAGCGGGGTCCTGAGGTTGAGAGCGGGTTCTGAGAGCGGGTCTGAGAAGTCTTGATAGTGAGCGGGGTCTGAGCGTATGAGAGCGGGGTCATTGAGAGTCTGCGAGCGGGGTCTGAGAGTCTCTGAGAGAGGTCTGAGGAGTATGAGAGCGGTCTGAGAGTTGAGGGGGTCTGAGAGTCTGAGAGTCTGAGAGCGGGGCTAGAGTCTGAGAGCGAGTCTGAGAGCGGGTATGAGAGTCTGGGAGCGGGTCTGAGAGTCGGTTGAGAGTCTGGAGCGAGGCGGGTTCTGCGAGTCTGATTCCCTACCCCATGCCCGGTGGGGACGTGTGTGTAAGTGTGCAGTCAGTCTCATAGTCACGCACCACACAAGAGTCAGTCAGTCACCCAAAAAAGAAGCAGTTTCCAGCCATCAACATTGTGGTGAGTTAATTAATGTTTGACTAAATTAGCAGGCCTATTTTTTTTTTAAGTGTTAATTTGGATGGCCCTTCGAATGATTTTATTAAATATCAAAATGGCCCTTCGGAGGAAAACAGTTCTTCAACCCCCCTGCTATCAAAGACGTGTTTTTGTGTTGTAATTAAACCAAGGTATAGAAACCAATACATGGCGCGCCTGTGTTTGTGTTTATTAAGCAGCAGTTGTCACATATTCCAACATATTTTATTAAATGTCAGGGGGTCAAGTCTGCACTATGTCTGTACACCATACCGGGAAAGTGGTTCTTGGGTGAGCCAACTCCAGCTAACAGTAAACAATTAATAATAATGGACAAACAACAAATATAATTAAAGTTAATAATAAATAATAATAATGAAAGATGAATAAATAAATCCTAATTGAAAAGAAATAAGAGCACCAAAAACATATGACAAATATTTGTTGGATGTTAACATTTTAATAAATATGAACGTAATTAAAGCAGAGCAAACCCCTACTCTCTCCACCAAGAAGTACAATGTAATTTCATTTAACAGATAGTGTGAAGCAAAACGGTGGCACACGTGATCATTTGAGTCATTTCCCAGAGTCCCTGGCTGACAGGTGGATGGAAGCTGTATTGAGAGTGATGGGAAAAAAGCAGTGTTGCAGAGCTGTCTGAGACAAGTGAATGTGCTCACAAGGGAGATTGTGATGTCTCTTTAGTTCATAGTCATGTTTAGGCAAAATATTGCGGTCTTTGCTCACGACGACATGTTTAGGATATTACTAAATTGTATAGCCACCAAGGGCAATTACAATGCTGTACAGTAAACTAAGACTCCTACAGACTATTCAAACCTGAGTGGACCAAAAGTGTCTTATACGACAGGGAACTCTAAGGTGTCTTAAGATGCATTAAGATATATTATGTATGAAAATATTTATTTATATAAAGCTTTATAAGAGAGGCAATACAGTACAGAGAATTATAGTACAATAAGTGCAACAAACAAAATCAGACAATAGGAAAGGAAATCCCTGGCCTGGAGAGCTTACAGTCTTAATGCTAGATCCATGGAACTCTGTTGTGTTTACGCTAATAACGGGACATTCCTGAAATTGGTACCTGACCCTGTGTGGTAGGCAGAGACACAGGGGCAGTGCCTGCCAATATCATAAAGAACAGTGCACTTCCTATTTAGTAGAAGTGTGTGTCAGAGTTAAGACTTCAGTCCAGAGTTAGAGTCTGCTGAGTCTGTCACCTGGCTGGCCCAGGGTGACAGAGTGAGCCTATATCAATTGGCCATTGGAGAAGGGGAGCCATCAGCCTCTGAGTAGAGCTGATGCAACCTTAGTTAGGGAGGTGGACCAATTCCTCTCACCCTGTTTAGGGGGCGAGGGAAGAGCTAGCCACACCCTGGGTGCCCTTGACCTGGGGTGGTGGCAGGGACACAGAGACCATCCTGAGGGAGAGCAGTCCTGTGTGGAGGAAGACACCCTGTACCTGATTGACAGTCTTGTTGCTGCTATTCTGCTGCTGTGAATAAAGAGCTGCGGCTGCTTTTAAAGATATACAGTGTGAGACTGGAATCTCTCATCCCCGAGGGGGCGGGGGGCTCTCTGGAAGGATTCCACCCGTATTCCTGGGGCTCAGAGATGGAGGCGCTGCACCATTACATACATAGTTACATAGTTACATAGTAGATGAGGTTGAAAATTCAGGAGATACAGGCCCTGTGATGGGGTGCCGGTATCCCCTGCAGAATTTAAATGTCCCGGTCACGTGACGCGGGAGCTTTAAGTTGCAGGGGATACCGGCACCCCATACAGGGCCTGTATCTCCTTAAGTAGGGGGTCCTCGGACCTGATACCAATGCGGTTCAGCTCAGGAGACCCCCTGCTCCCGCACACTATTATTAAAAATACATTAAAGCAGCTTCATTACCTTAGCGGCTATCCGCTAAGGCAATGAAGGGGTTAAGGCATAAAAGCATGTTTATTGGGGACAATTGCCCTCAATAAACATTGCTATATACAACACACATCCCCCCCCGCCCCCTAACACATGCACTACAGTAATGGGAAAAATTACTATTATCCACATATGGATAATAATGCATTTGCCTATTAAATATACATTAATCACAATAAATGCATTTTGTACTCACCCTTGTCCGGCACCCACGATGAAGGCCACCCTCATCTTCCTCCCTGTCCATACACTGGGATGCTGAAAAATATACACAATAAGAAAAAGTGCCAAACTAATGTCCCCTAACCCCTTAATGACCTTAGCGGTTATTAACCGCTACAGTCATTAAGGGGTTAAGCCACCCTGACCCAATACCCACCCTTCACCCATTTATTTGTATATAAACATATATATTATAATTAATATATATATATATATATATATATATATATATATATATATTATATATACTGTATATGCATGATTAACCAATATACAAATACAATAAATACTATACATGGCCAAATACAAATCTCTCCAAATATCAAACAGCACCAAGCAAAATCATTATCTAAGAAATCCAAATACAAACACTCAATTTGACAATGTGTACACGATACAATTAATCTGTGCATCATGTATACTTTGTCAACCAATGCTCCAAATCAAATACACTAATCCAAACAAGATACAAATACAATCATTAAAGAATAACAAAGCATCAACACAATTAAATTACCATCAATTAATTCAGTCACCAATCAATTACAATCCAAATCAATTTCACACTTCAAATCCTACAAACAAACCATTGTGAAAAATAATCTATGTCAAAGTAACCATCACACTAAATCTATCTTCCAAAAATAAGACAATAAAATAATCTACTGCTGCGGCAGAGTTTATTCGAGCATTTGCCCGTTCTCTGCCGCAGCAGTAGCCTGGCGCGCGCCCGAGAGTGACGGGCGCGCGCCGAAGCAGCGGAAGAGCGCCCTCCGATCGGGGCGCTCTCCCTACCGCTGCCGGGTCCGCCGGGTCCCCCGGAACCCCCTGCCGCTGTCCCGCGATCGCGGGACACCAGGGCTCCCTCGGGGAGCCCCTGGACGCGCGTGCAGGGGGCGCACGCTCCCGATGACGCGTGACCGCGCGTCTATGACGCGCGGCACGCCGAGGGGCGGCCACTAGCAAGCCGGGAGATTTCCCGGCTTGCGGTACCGACCACACTCGGATAAAGTGTGTCGGTACTGTATAGCAAACAGCCTTTAACTAAACATTTGCAAAAATGAAATGTACATTAGCAACACATTATTACACAAAGCAGCAAATTGCAATTCCAAAAAACATCCAAACAAGGGAAGCCAACAAGTTTTTATTATACCTGTATGTATGTCCATCTATAGTTTACAGACATAAATACAGGTGCAATAAAAGAGCATCAAAAACAATTGAATCACATTAAAAATCAACATACAATACAACCACTGATTTGTCCTATACGTATGTATATCCATAGTGACATACATACATTCAGGGCAAATAAATGGACATTAAAAAAAATTGACGTCAGGGAAAAAAATCCAAAAACCACTCACAGAAATCAAGGGGAACCGGAAGCACTGGAACAGGTAATCCAACAACAGGAACCAGATAACCATAAAAAAAAAACCTTACAATCCACAAGTGTCTGTATCTTCTTTCTTCTACTTGTAATCCATAGTGGGGGTCTTCTCCGTCTTCTTCTGTCTTCATCTGTCTTCTTCCAGGGTCTTTTTTTCTTCATCCGCCACGCCCTGCTCTTCTTTCTTCCATAGGAGGTCTTTCCTCCTCGGCGTCTAGCTTCAAAATGAGACATAGTTACATAGTTACATAGTAGATGAGGTTGAAAAAAGACGTACGTCCATCAAGTTCAACCTATGCTAAATTTAGACAACAGATACTTTATTCTATATCTATACTTACTTATGGATCCAGAGGAAGGCAAACAAAAAACCCCATTAAGGGGAAAAATTCATTCCTTCCTGACTCTAAGAATTGGCAATCGGATTAATCCCTGGATCAACATCCTTCCCATATATACTTATTTGGTATATCCCTGTATACCTTTCCCATCTAAAAAGATGTCCAACCTTTTTTTGAACAAATCTATTGTATCTGCCATCACAGTCTCCATGGGTAATGAATTCCACATTTTAACTGCCCTTACTGTAAAGAACCCTTTCCTTTGTTGCTGGTGAAATTTCCTTTCCTCCAACCTTAAGGGATGGCCTCGAGTCCTTTGTACTGCCCGTGGGATGAATAGTTCTTTTGAAAGCTCCTTGTATTGTCCCTGAATATATTTGTATATAGTTATCATATCCCCTCTTAGACACCTCTTTTCTAATGTAAATAAATCTAATTTAGCTAGCCTCTCCTCATAAGTTAGAATGTCAATCCCCTTTATTAATTTGGTGGCTCTTCTCTGCACTCTCTCTAGTTCCATAATGTCTTTTTTTAGGATTGGTGACCAAAATTGTACTCCATATTCAATATGTGGTCTTACTAATGCTTTGTAAAGGGGCATAATTATGTTTACTTCCCTTCCATCCATTGCCCGTTTGATGCAAGATAAGATCTTGTTTGCCTTTGCAGCTACTGCATGACATTGGGCACTATTGCTAAGCCTGCTGTCTACAAGCACTACTAAATCCTTCTCCATCACGAATTCCCCCAATATATCTCCATTTAATTTGTAAGTCGCCTTTTTATTCTTGCATCCCAAATGCATAACCTTACATTTATCTGTATTAAACCTCATTTGCCATTTACCTGCCCATGTTTCCAGTCTCTCCAAGTCCTTCTGAAGAGAAATTACATCCTGCTCTGATTCTATTACCTTACACAATTTAGTATCATCAGCAAAGATGGAGACTTTGCTCTCGATCCCAACCTCAAGGTCATTAATAAACAAGTTAAAAAGCAGGGGTCCCAGTACCGATCCTTGAGGTACTCCACTCACGACTTTAGCCCAACCTGAAAAAGTTCCATTTATGACAACCCTCTGTTGTCTGTCCTTTAACCAGTTTTCAATCCAGGTGCATATATTATTACTGAGTCCAATTTTCTTTATTTTGTACACCAACCTCTTGTGTGAAACCGTATCAAATACTTTGCAAAATATAAGTAGACCACATCAACTGCATTACCCTGGTCTAAATTCCTACTTACCTTCTCAAAGAAACAAACAATGTTAGTTTGGCAAGATCTATCCTTCATAAATCCATGCTGACTATTACTAATAATTTTGTTTTCCATTAGGTATTCCTGAATATTATCCCGTATTAAACCTTCAAGTAGTTTCCCTACTATTGAAGTCAGGCTTACAGGTCTGTAATTCCCCGGGTGTGACCTAGCTACCTTTTTAAATATAGGCACCACATCTGCTTTACGCCAATCTTGTGGTACAGAGCCTGTGGAAATGGAGTCCTTGAATATTAAATATAATGGTTTTGCTATTACTGAGCTTAACTCCTTGAGAACTCTTGGATGTATGCCATCGGGGCCAGGTGCCTTATTTACTTTATTTTTTTCAAGTTGCTTATGAACTTCTTCCTCAGTTAACCAATTGGTCAATAATATGGAGGTTGTGGCTTCCTCCTGTGGCGCTACTATTGAACTTGATTCTTCCCTGGTAAACACAGAGGCAAAGAATTTGTTTAATACCTTAGCTTTTTCCTTATCTCCAATAATCTGCCTACCCACCTCACACAGAAAGGGTCCTATATTTTCTTTTCTCATTTTTTTTGTTATTAAGGTACTTAAAGAACTTTTTAGGGTTGACCTTACTTTCTATTGCAATCCTTTTTTCATTGTCCATTTTTGCTAATTTAATTTGCCCTTTTGCAATTTTTGTTACATTCCTTATAATTCTGATACGATGTCTCTGTCGCTTCTGACTTGAAGAATCTAAACGCCTTCCTCTTCTTGTCCATTTCCTCCCCTACCTGTTTATTTAGCCACATTGGTTTTGACTTATTTCTTTTATACTTATTACCCAAGGGTATACACTGATAAGTGCGCTTTTCTAATAATGTTTTAAAGACTGCCCATTTATCTTCTACATTTTTTCCTGCAAAAACATCATCCCATTGTATTACTACTAGATTAGACTTCAGTTTATTAAAATCTGCCTTTCTAAAGTTTAAAGTCTTTGTTGAACCCAAGTAATCTGTTTTTTGATCATTTATTTCAAATGAGACCATGTTATGATCACTGTTACCCAAATGTTCCAGGACTTGAACATTTGTTATTACTTCTACATTGTTTGATATGACCAAATCCAGAACTGCCCCTCTCCTGGTTGGTTCCTCAATAATTTGGGTCATATAATTATCTTTAAGCACCCCCAAAAAACTGTTTCCTTTTGTTGTAACGCTAATCTCATTGCCCCAGTCTATGTCTGGATAATTAAAATCCCCCATTATGCAAACATGACCCAGTTTTGATGCCTTCTCCATTTGCAAATGTATTTTAGCTTCCTCAATCTCACAGATATTTGGTGGTTTATAGCATATTCCCACAAACATTTTCATCATTCCCTTCATAGACATCATCCCTTATAATAGGTTTTAGATCTGGTTTAACATATAGACATACTCCACCTCCCCTTCTATTTGTTCGATCCTTCCGAAAAAGAGAATACCTCTTTAAATTAACTGTCCAGTCATGAGTTTCATCCCACCATGTTTCAGTAATTCCTATGATATCATACTGCTCCCTTGTAGCTATTAATTCAAGCTCCCCCATTTTATCTGTCTGGCTTCTTGCAATAGCAAGCATGCATTTAAGTTTTTTTCAGCCTGTACTATTATCTTATCTGCTCCTTCCTTTCTGCTCCCACTTGGTTTAGTCTTTAGAAGTTTTCTAGTATTATCTCTATTTACTATGGGTATCTCACTGCTTGTCAAACTTGCACTTGCCCCCATTCTACCTCCATACCACCTCATCTATTCCATTTAGTTCATTATCTGTTTCATTCCCCTCCCCCCTCCATCCTAGTTTAAAAACTCCTCCAACCTTTTAGCATTCTCCCCCCTAACACAGAAGATCCCTCTTCATTGAGGTGCAATCCGTCCCTAGAATATAGATGGCACCTCTCAGAAAAGGAGTCCCAGTGCTCTAAAAACCCAAACCCCTCCTTCCTACACCACTTTCTTAGCCATGCATTAACCTCCCTGATCTCTGTCTCCATGCGGTAGCGCATGGCACTGGTAGTTTTTCAGAAAATACTACCTTGGAGGTCCTTGCCTTAGGCTTTTGGCCTAGATCCCTGTAATCATTTTTTAGGACCCTCCATTTTTCTCTAACTTTGTCATTGGTGCCAACATGTACCAAGACCGCAGGGTCAATCCCAGTCCCCCCCAACAATCTGTCTACCCGATCCGCACTGTGCCAAACCCGAGCACCCGGGAGACAACAAACTGTTCGGTTCATGTGGTCCCGGCAACAGATTGCCCTATCTACCTTCCTAATAATGGAGTCCCCTACCACCACAATCTTTCTTTGCATCTGAGCATCCTGAGTCCCCACTGTGCTGAGGAACTATTCCCCTGGCTGCTAGAGGAATTAGTCTCCCCCAGCCTTGCCATTTCTGCCCCAACATTCCCAATATCTTCACTCAACATGGCAAATCTATTGGGATATGTCAGCTCAGAAACGACCTGCCTATTGCCCCTGCTTCCCCTTCTAACTGTCACCCAGCTACCTACCTGCTCCTCACTAAAAGCGCCACCATCTACACCACTAGTCAAAGCAAGGGCCTGCTCAGTGAGCTCTAATTCCCTTTCAAGATTGCCAATGTCCCTCAATATTGCAAGTTGCCTCTTCAGATCAGCAATCTCTGATTCTAAAGAGACCACCTGCTCACACTTCTCACAGCGGTATGCTCCTTGGAACAGCTGCTCCAAGTGCACATACATGTGGCAAGATGTGCATTGAGTGGCATTTTCAATCCTGCTCATTCTAGCAACTATGAAGTTTAGAAGTACTAACAGTAAACTGTACTTCAATAAACTATACATTGTTTAACTGCTTCCTTGTTCAAACTGCTTCTGGTTCTAACTGCACACACTTTAACCAACCAGCACTTCAATCAACCACACAGATCAATCAGTACATGCAAGCTCAGGATTCGTTAGAAGCCTCTGTTTAAATAGGGACACCCACCAGGTGTGTTAGGTTATCAATTAACTAACCCCACCCACTGCAGGTGTGTTAGGCCAGCCAAGTAACCAACCACACCCACTCTGCCTCAGGCAGGAGAAAGGGGAAAAAAAGTTACAGGCTTCAAATTACAGCACACTTTAAAAATAGATTAACCCACTGCACACTCCCCAAAAACAGCCACCCCTGCTAGTATACCCAGTACTTCCCTTTCCTTCTGGTTCTTACTGCACACACTTTAACCAACCAGCACTTCAATCATAGGCCTATGACGTCACATTTTCGTCATATGGTTCTCACGGTCCTGATTGGGCCATGAAAACCATGTGCTTTGGCTGACAAAAACAAAATGATGACGTCATTTAAAGGCAATGAAAGCACAGCCAATCAGAATGGCTGTGCTTCAATTGCCTTTAAGATGACGTCATGAAAAGAAAGATGGCCTGCCTCACATGGTACGGTAGCAAATCAGAGCGTGGGGATTACATCCCTCCTATGGATAGATGCCGAGGAAGAAAGACCTCCTATGCAAGAAAGAAGACCAGGGCGTGGCGGATGAAGATAAGAAGACCCCGGAAGAAGAAAGAAGAAGACAGAAAAAGACGAAGAAGACCCCCACTATGGATTACAAATAGAAGAAAGAAGATACAGACAATTGTGGATTGTAAGGGTTTATTATTTTATGGTTACCTGGTTCCTGTTGTTGGATTACCTGTTCCAGTGCTTCCGGTTCCCCTTGATTTCTGTGAGTTGTTCATCTAATGGTAAGTAAACAAAATAAATGTATTTTATTTTTATTTTACAGGTTTTTTGGATTTTTTTTCCTGGCGTCCATTTTTTTTTAATGTCCATTTATTTGCCCTGAATTTATGTATGTCACTATAGATATACATACGTACAGGACAAATCAGTGGTTGTACTGTATGTTGATTTTTAATGTGATTCAATTGTTTTTGATGCTCTTTTATATACCGTACCCCCTAGTATTCGTGTAATCATTGTCCCACACCCCCTATTACTCACGCTTTGGCAATACTGAAATGTTCTTTTGACATGCCAATAAAGCTGATTTGATTTGAGAGACACAGAGACACAGAGACACAGAGACACAGAGAGAGACAGAGATACAGAGACACAGAGACACACACAGAGAGAGACAGAGACACAGAGAGAGAGAGAGAGACAGAGATACAGAGACACACACAGAGACACACAGAGAGAAACAGAGACACACAGAGAGAAACAGAGACACAGAGAGAGAGACAGAGACACAGAGAGAGAGACAGAGACACAGAGAGACACACAGAGAGAGACAGAGACACACAGAGAGAGACAGAGACACACAGAGAGACACAGAGATACAGAGACACACACCGAGACACACAGAGAGAAACACAGACACACAGAGACACACAGAGACACACAGAGACACAGAGACACACACAGAGACACAGAGACACACAGAGAGAGACAGAGACACACAGAGAGAGACAGAGACACACAGAGAGAGACAGAGACACAGAGACACACAGAGAGAGACAGAGACACAGAGAGAGAGACACGGGCCTATTTAGTAAGCGTCGATAAGGCTGCGTCTATAGT